>PVKE010013373.1:22924-36792 GCA_004027555.1 Craseonycteris thonglongyai | reverse complement strand
AAGTGAGCGCTTAACCCACTGAGCCATCCCAGCTTCCCCTCATCCCTTTCTTAAGGCAAATATATATACAACATATTATCAAAAAGTATTGGGAAAGCTGGGATGGCTCAGTGGGTTAGGTGCTCACTTTGCAGCGCAGGGGACCGAGGATCGAATCCCGGCCCCGGCCCGTGCAGAACCATATGCTGAACTGGGAGCTTCCCCAGTTCAGTTCTCTCTCTGTCTCTGTATCTCTCTCTCTCTGTCAAAAACAAATAAATAAATATTAAAAAAGAAAAAGAAAAAAAAAGGGTAAAACCTCAAGCCTTTTACACTCTTTACAGTAGTCTATTCTATACAAAAAGTCAGGAACTGAAAATATCACTATTTTGCACTACCCAATAAGTAGTGCAGTGGGGCCTTTGCTGGACAAGATTTCACATAAAATTTATACTAAAGTGAAGTTGAATGGAAAAACAAAAATTAGCTCTCACAGGTCATGGAAAAGTTGAAACTAAAATTGAAAAGCGAGTGTTCACTAAAGGTTTTTCTGAATTCTTGAAAATAATAACTAGCCTTGAGATTACCAGGCCTATTATTATTATTATGTTCCTTATCTCTGTTTCTGTAGATCATCACAAAGAAACCAGAATTCCCATAGCATTCCTTATTTTCTTTGCTCTTCTTGTCTCTCCCTGGCACTTCCTGCACACAATACTGTCCTTCTCTACTTTATATATTTTCACCAGATACTCACGATCATCTGACATGGTATGCATGAACTGTATTACCTATTTATTTGTTTGACTCTTTCCACTAGGATGTAAGCTATAAAATGGTAGAGATTTTTATCTGTTCTATTCATTTATAAAGCTTCACTTCTGGTACAGAGTCTATCATTGCATAAGTAGAATGAACTTCCGTCATAATGAATTAATTAGTGAATGAATGAATGAATAATAATGGGGCTTTGTGGTTAAGTTAAACATTTCAGTTTATTTTTAGCCTTTCAATTCCTGTCTGTCTTCTTTGCAAGACCCACTGCTTCTAAATGGATAACTTTATTTTGAATTGCTGAATGATGGGCTAAAAGGATAATTTTTGCAAATATATCTAAATAGTGACAGGCACTCCCTTCTTCCTTTTAAACTCCACTTAGTCACCACCTTCCTCACTTTCCAAAACTTATACAAAATACATGCAGCTATAAGGGGGAAATATAAATGTAGTATGCTTCTCTTGGGACTTACAAATTTAGATCTAGTGGTCAAATCATCATTGCTGGGTGATATCAAAATGGAGAAAAAAGGAAAGGATTTGAAACCTTTATTAGTTGATGTTTTATCTTTGGAAAAGACATCTAAGCAAATGTTTCATTTAAAGATTTACAAATCTCTTTGTCTATAGAAAATTTAGTTACAATTTATGCCTTTCTTTATTTTTCATATTAAAATGATATAAAATAGTTTTATTTCATAGCCTTTATATAAGTCTTCCTCTTTAATTGTGGACTGCTTTGTGACTAATAATGCCCTCCAACTAAATAGGACTAGTTTATTTTCTCATAAATGTTATAAATTTTGTCAATGCAACTGGGTTTTTTATAGCTGCCATATTTTATCTCAGACTACATGCTGTGTCTCAGATTTAATATGTATAGAAGTCTAAAAATTCAAGCCCTGAATTAATATACACTTTTAACTAACTTATGAAATCCAGGTTCAATCAGAACCAAGTCAAATTTTGAATAGATAAAATAAAACTATTAATATATGATTATCCTCAGCTGGTGTTTATAATTTCTCTACACTGTCTGGTTGCACTTAGTAATTTATGTGTAAAAACATGGGTATATATATCTTATATGTTTATATATAAATATAATATATATATATTATAATATAATATATAGTAATATAATATATATTATAATATAATATACATATAATATTATATTATAATATATATTTTTTTAATGAAGAAAGGAACAAAAAATAAATAAAAAGTATCCAAACAATTTATCTGAAATTATTTTAGAGGTATCACTGGGTAAAATAAGATGAGCCTGAATTCCAGATTTAGTTTTATCCTTTTGCTTTTCTTTTTAATTTGTAATAAAAATATTTAATGGACTATTTATGCATAAACATAATGCTTTGGCTGTTATAAACCTCTAACATATAATGCTGAAATCTATTATTGTAAGAACATCTTAATTTCATTACTATTTTTTAAAAATGATACAATTCAAGTTGTGATATATAACTTATTTTTGACTATGAGAGAATTCACCAAAGTGGATTTTTAAACATTAGCAATACCTATTATTATATTGCACTCAAATAAAAATTTAATATTCCCAATTAGATTTCCAAGTACACACAATTATTTGCTATTGCTTATGTTGTTAATGATTAACTAAGAACTCATCGATAAGAGAATTAAATCATTCAGGAGGCTCAGAAAAAAAATGATCAGAACATTATTAATTTACCTTTATTCTATATGAAACTGTTCAAGGAAAAAGCAGCTGCCAGTACTGACCTACCCCCTTTCAATCACCTTTATCTAAGAGCCAGAAATAAACAACTGCATTTACAGATCTAGCTTAACCCAGGTAATCAGAAAAGAAAAAAAAAGAAAAACTTGTATTCAGGAGGTTAAACTATGGTTTCACTGTGTTTTTATTTATTTATTTATGGACCAATAATTAAATGATGAAAATATCAGAGTGAGTCTAGATGGGTGGTTTTGTTTCTCCATCCAGAGTTGAATATCAGGTATAGTTTTGCTGGTAGGAGAATAAAATTAGCAGTTAAAATTAGTCAGAGTATTTTGTTCAATAAGTTGACCTTAGGTTCTTTAAATGTCATGGCTTAGTTTTAGAATTATCCAAAGAGAAGAATGTTAGCATCATGCCTTCAACCTTCCTTTCACACATTATTTCCTACTTGTTCTCCCTTTTATGCCCATGTTCACATTAAGGTCAAACTAGGCCCAGAATATGACATTTAAAAGTTATTAAAATGCAGTGACTTATTCTTATGCTAGAAAAGGAATGTGTTTAGGGAATTTTAGGGTTTTAGATATTTCCAATATTTTATTAATATTTATAGAGTCTTAGATCCTCAAAACATTTGATGGTGTGGAGAGGTGGGAGTGGACACCAAATATATGGTGATAGAAGGGAAGCTAATTCTGGGTGGTGGGCACATAATGCGATGCATAGGTGATGTGATATAAACTTGTACATCCGGAAACTATCTGATTGTTGCCAATCAATGTCACCCCAATAAATTTTAAAAAAATAAATAAGAAAAAAATTTTTTGAGAAAAGATGTGCCTTTCTCACAGAAAAAAATATAGGTGTATGCACATACTCTTACTTCAAACACATTTTTACCCACATTCATACACACACTCACACATATTTGTGTATATTTAGTCTTATACACATTTACAAAAGGCCTTGTGTATTCATATGTCTTTATAGAACGATGGACGTTCCTGAATTCTGTCTGTGGCATCAGAGTAAGAATCAGTGATCCAACCAGGGGCCAGCAAAATATGAACCCACAGGCAAAATCCAGCCCACTGGTGGTTTTTGTAAATAAAGTTTTATTGGAAAAGAGTTTTATCCTGTTTATTTATTTATTTATTTTTAATGGTTGCTTTCATGCTCTAGTGGCAGAGTTCAGTAGTTACAACAGAGACTGTGATCACAAAGTCTAAAACGTTTTCAATCTGGTTATCCAAAGGAAAAGTCAGTCAGATATAGAACAAAGCTTCTTTATACATGGAGGAACAGAGTTAGAAAGATTAAATAATTTGTAAGCTACTATAGAGAATGATCTGACAACATGGTGAATTGAATTAATACAACAATTTTTTTAAAAGATCCTAAATTGCTTGATAAAATATAAGAAAATTACAAAATTATCCTTTACACATGGCAAAAAACTTCAAATAAGATCCCTACACAGATTCTCATGAGCTACAGGAGACTAGAACCCCTAGAGACAGGAGACTAGAACTTCTCCATTCACTGACCATGGAACCACAGGAGATGCTAATCTCTGCTTAGAGTCTAGGTTCCCTAAGAAGAGGGGGTAAGAAAGAAAAACAAAAACTGTCACCTGTGTGTGTGTGTGGGGGGGGGGGGGGATCAAAATGCTAACTTATGCTATTAAGAATTTAAGATTCTGAACCTAAACTATCAAACCTAGATATTACCATGATCAAATCAACCTGCTATACAGAGATGTTTCCACAATGCAAGCTTCACAGGATTTGTACATATTAAGCAATCTCCACTAAAGATTAGTTCATGCACACACACTACACAAAGAGATAGCTATAAAATGTGCCCAGAAAGGGGAAACAGCATCCAGAAACTTCAGAAATAGAAAATTCTGAAAAAAGACTATAAGTTTTTAAAAATTATAGAGCTTAAAATAAAACTAAAACATTAGCCACAAGGACAATTGGCATGTAGATTGGTAAATAACCATTAGAACTTCTTTAAGTGAAAATACAGTTATTTTAAGTTAAAAAATTTAGCAGAAAATTCAAAGAAAAAACTGAAGAATATCTTCATAAACTCTGAAAAGTAGATAAATAAATAATTGCTCTGAGTAAATTGACCTAAATACAGCCCATAAAGATATTTTTTACTGAGATTCAATGAGATATAATTGACATATAATACCGTATATTGTTTTAGATAATCGCATGTTGGTTTGATACTTATGTATTGAAATATGATTACCACTGTACTATTAGCTAAGATGTCCAACACATCAAGTAATTACCATTTCTAAAAAATTATAAGAAATAGGAAAAGAAATTTAGAAATATCAATAATGGAATAAATAGTACATATATATAATAGAAATTAAATAAGTTGGAGAGAGGTAATATTAGAAGAGACAATAACTGGCAATTTTTCAGAATAGTTGAAAGATGTAAATTCTCAATTGAGGAATAATAATTTATTCTCTTTACAAGTAGATACATAGGCAGATATAGGCAGATATCTTGACATATCTCCATATATGTATACATTGTAGTAAAAAATACAGAAAATCAAAGTAAAGAGAAACCTTAAAACAGAGAAAAAGATAGGCATTATAAAAATGACATTATAAAAATTTAGACCAACGGTAGGATTCACATTTTCAATAGAGACCAGGCAGGGGAAAACATTTTCCATTTGATAACTGATAATAATAACTCTTAGATATTTACATGCCACTAAAATATCATTCAAGACTAAAGATAAAAGAAACATTTCCAGATAAAAGAATGAGTGAGAAAGTTTACTACTGGTAGACTGTGTTAGAAAGTGTTATACGTACATGGTTTCTATTAAGACAAAATCTAAGTCCAGAATGAAAGAAAGGTATTTAAGAAGAAATGACAGAAAAAAACGATAGTTTTAAAAAGGAGTTAAAATTACCATGCTGTTTCTAAATAAGTGGTGACTTCAAAATAATGAAGGTTATATAAAACAAATGGAAGTAAATACGTGTTTGTGGTAGAGAAAAGGGACTTAATTTGAAAAATGACTATGAAGGGAATAAATAGACTATATAACTTTCAAAGAGAAGTGGATAAATAGAAACAAAGATAATTGTTTCTGAGCACATATATTGTCTCATCCTTCCTTAGACCTATTTTAAATGACAGTAAGAAAATAAAAGTTTTGTCACAGCCAAGAAATCTGGGGATGTGTGAATGAGTTGAGGGTGTGGGAGACAGGCTGGGTAACATTTAAAACCATTTATGTTAGAATAAGAACTGGTTGAGACTTTTTTTTTTACTGATGAAGCAGAGGAGTAAGTGACAAGAGATAAATATTCAAAAGATTTAGGCAGTTAATGAGCCCATCTGGCCAGCACAGGACTGGAAAGGCTCCTGGATCCAGGTCTTCAGGAGAAAAATACACAGCAGAAAACGGGCTTAGGGGTAGGGTTGTGAGTGATTAACAGAATGTCTATATATACAACCGGAATAGTTGGCATCCCTACACTCATAGTCTTTGTCTTATCTGACCATTTAGATTACACAAAGGACGGAGATTAAGCAGTAGACTTTACCCAGAACTAAAACATTTATCAGAAATTCACCAAAATTCCCAAAAGAATTAGGGATCTTAGGATGCATGTGGATCCACAGATTAAAATGCTCTCCTACCTAAACTTTGACAGACCCTCATGCTTAATTCAGACCTTTTATCTATTCATTTTAATAAGCATCTCAAGGTTGTCCCAAAATTCACGCAAGATTTGAGTTTTGCATCACTTTGCAGTAAAGTGTTGCCAACAACAACAAAAAAAGACAGTGAGACAGCTGACAGTTCAGGGTTATTAAAAATGGAGTACTACATGAAAGAACAATGCGTTTTCATTGTTGAGCAATGAAAATTTGTAATTTTTAATTATAAACCTGTGTTTTCTATCAAAATTACTTCTTGCGTGAATTTTGGGACACCCTTTAGAAATTTTTCTGTCCACATATTTAAATATAAATTTCTTTGGTTACTGCTACACATATAAGTCAGCAACAGAGTAAGGCAAAACCAAGAGGAACAAAGAGTAATAAAAAGAATAAAGACAATTAGAATTACAGGCTTCAACAGGAAATATAAACATCCTAGATTTATATATTCACAGCAACTCAAGAATGTGTTGGTTACCTAAAGTGAGACATAGTGCTATGTATTTAAAAGAAAAACACAAAAATGGTGGTGGGGTAGGGACAGAGCTTTAAAACTAAGCATTTATTAGGTGATGAAAAAAATTAAAAAGATTAGAAAATGAGGTAAGGAGTTCTCTTTATTCACAGAATCAAAAAATAAAAAATAAAAAAAAGACTAAGAGATGGATTTTGAGAGACAAGTGGCACAATACAGCATTCCAATAGTGTCAAAACACAAGGGCTGTCCAGAAAAATCCAGCCATTGTCAATATATCAAGAATGGTTACAATGCTAGATAATTTCTGGAACAGCTCTCATGTGAATCACATATATTGTAGGGTGAGAAATGATTTATAAAAACAGAGGAGAAATCACAAATTTCACAATAGAAAGGACCTGCTAAGTGGCCTTGAGAATAGAAGAAACATGTAAATAAATAAATCTTCATCATGATATATGACTTTAAATTACAGAGCACTAAGTTACTGGGAGAAAGTACAGGTGAATTAAACCAGATTTTCATCAACCACAGTAAAATTGACAAAATTGTGCAACATCTCCAACACTTTGATTATAAAATATGATTTGGAACCTAAAACTCTATACCTTTCCAGTACCACCAGACTCAGAAATTTTACCTCCCATGTTTTCTCTTCTTTTTTGTATTTCACACCTCCTATCTCTCCCTCTTTCCCTCCTTTCCTCATTATCTTCATTTCTTTTTGAGGATGTTTAAAGAAAGAAAATGTGGGTGAAAAGTAAAAATAAAGATATATCTACCATAACACAATTTATCTAGGATTCCAGCAAAATGGAAATGGCAACATGTTGTGTGAGCAAAGCAGACTTTGGAAAAACAAACATCCAAATCAGAACATAAATCAGCTGACATTAAAAACAAAATCTTGAAGCCAAGAAATTGATAAGATACAAAGAAAAATATGGGATAAATAATCTATGGTAAAGAAAGTTCATGTTACTGAACTCAATAACAATAAATAAATAAGGATGACATAAAGGTGACTAGAAATTCTGGGAGAAAAATAAGACCCCAGAAAACCATGATTCAAATATGAATTAACCCTAACAAATCTTACTTTTGAGTCCTTGATTAAGTGCAAGAAAATGGAATCCATTTTAACACAATGTGAGTTGCATTCTTGAGTAACGCAGAGCTATGACATTGGATCCACAGGGGATAAAGTTTGTCATCACTATACTGCGGGCCACACAGTGGCATGGATAAAAGTCACAAAACTATAAGTTATATATTGGTTTTCACCTTGATTTAAAAACAGCAGTATTTAACAATATAAGGTTTGTCAACCTGTACAACATACTTGCAAAGATGTCACTGGTAGAGAACGATACCTGAGAAGAGGAAACTGTAAAGGGAAAAAATATCTTTCTCTAAATGAGCGGTAAGTCAAGAGGTATTATGTAAAATATATAGCCGAAGAAATAGAGGTTTTAGTGTATTATTTAAAAATACTAACACAACAAATAAAATGAAAATTAGTAGTACTGAGGGGATGGTAAATTTGATTTAAAGTCTTGGCAATCATAACAATGTCAGCAGATATTAATAATTTTAATAATGTTAAAGAAAAACATTTAACAGGCTATTTAGTGGTATGGAGGTAGAAATCAAAGCTTTTGTGGGAGGTGGTACTTTGCTGGGGTGGAACACTGTCTTCAAATTATGATTCCTCCATTACTATTTTTTTTGCACCATGCATATACACATTGTGATTTACTGAATATAAAAATATAATAGGGGAAGCCGGGATGGTTCTGTGGGTTAAGCACTCACTTTTCAGCGCAGGTGACCGGGGATCGAATCCCGGCCACTGCCCGTGCGGACCCATGTGCTGAAATGGGAGCTCCCCCAGTTCAGTTTTCTCTGTCTCTGTATCTCTCTATCTCTCTCTGTCAAAAATAAATAAAGAAAAAAATATATATATAATAGATTAATATATTCTATACATTTCTTTTTGAAATTTTAATTATGACACTGCCATTACAGGTGTATTTAAAATATAGACAAATTTATTTTTATTGACTAAAATGTGGTAGTTTTCCTATGTTGTTAAAAATAAGCCAAACATAATTCTCAATAGGAAACTTTATCAATTTACTCACATATTCTGCCTGTAATCAAATTTAACAGTAAATTCCATGTTAATATAAAGATAGTATTTATTTATTACATTTTTACTGATCTCAGTTTGTCAACAGGTACTTAAAATTTAGCCAACACTGCAATATTAGCTATAATTCCTTAAACATGGATATTTCTACAAGTTCTAAATGATCTCACCTAAATAAATCAATTACAGAGTAATTAATATCAATTCAACTAGAAAGTCCTTAATTGGCTTCATTTCACCCATTGTTCACAATGAATTAATCACAGATAATTTTCTTGAAAATATGCACCAAGAAATTCATATATGAAATGCATTAGAACATTATTCTTTCCACATCAAAAATTATGAGCATTTTTAGTGATTTTTATATATATTTACATATTTTCTAGTAAGTCCCAATATGGTTTTAGAATGAAAATAGGAAAAACACTGAAAAGCAGTTGTAGAGTGAGAAGCAACTGTGTGGAAAACATGTAAATAGAACTGGCTGCTGCAGGCAAGGTGTGTTATCACAGAGCTGATGGCTCCATATTGGGTTTAACGCTCTGCTGTCTTGTAAACGTAATAATTTTTTTAATATAGGGCTTTGCTTTTTAATTTTCCACTGGGCCTTGCAAACTATTAATATGTACATGGGCCTATATATAAATATTGATTTCAGCAAATGGATGTGCTTAGAGAGAGAACACAAGTATGTCTTTCTGGAAGAATATTTGAATTATTATATTTAATCTCCCGCAGTCTTGACTTTGTCTCTACTTTTTTTCCCTATGTTATTTTTTGGATCGTCAGAGACTGAAAACAAAGATAACATAATAATTTTATTTGCAGTCTTGTATATTTCAAATATATAATTTATAAAAGAATGTTATAGAAGGTTGAAATTTTCTAAGTTTCTTTTTATTATATTCTAATTTAATAAGAAGTTATTATTCAACATTCTCTTCAGCTTGGGTCTGAGATCTAACAGTTTCTTTTGAGGTTAAAAATGAAAATATATTTTGTTTCATGTTTTAGCTTTATTAAGGAAAATTTTGCAAACAAAGTTAAAAGTTAAACAGAGTTGTTGTAATAATGTATCCAAATTAATTTGTTGTATTATTCCTTTGCCCTTAGTGAAAAATAATCTTAACTCCTCTAGAATATAATTATTTTTCTAAACTAACTTAGTTCTAGTGTTCCAGATTAAAAAAAACCAGTGTCTGTACATGCAGTAAGTTTTCTTTCTCCCCCAGTGAGCCAGAGACGTGAAATTATTCATTTTTGGTCTGGTTCTTTCAAGAATACCAGCAAAAAGTGATGAATTGGTTGATCACGGTATCCACTTAAAAGTGGATACAGAAATTTAATTATAGAATTTGAGGACTTTAATGTTATCTCTGGAAACCAGAACTGATTTATTAACTATTTGAACTCTTATAGGGAACATTATGTTTCACTGATAGTAGCCCATCCTATATGTAGGCTATCATCCCCAAGGTAAGAATTTTCTTATTTGGAGAGGACTTGTGCTCTTTTGTAATTTATAAGTAGTTAACAGACTTATAGACTAAAAATTCACAGGAAATTTCTAAAAATTTTCTACCTGATGTTAGGAAACTTGTTCCTTAAATGGTTTAAAAACAGAAGTTAAGTTTCCAAAGTTACCTGCACAGCAGTTTCTCTAATATAACTGATATTAAACTGTTTAGAAACATCATAGTAGAAAATCCATTCTTGGAAAATATAAGAAAACAGAGTGTATGAATTTACATTCCCATCAGCAGTGAATAAGGGTTCCCTTTTCTCCACATCCTCGTCAACACTTATTATTTTTTGTCATATTGACAATAGCCTTTCAAACGGGTATGAGGTGGTATCTTGTTGTGGTTTTGATTTAAATTATAACTAGTGATGTCAAACATTTTCACGTATATGTTGACCATCATTATGTCTTCCTTGTAAAAGTACCTACTTAGGTCTTCTGCCTACTTTTTAAATCAGTTTTTCTTTTAGTTGTTGAGTGTACGGGTTTGTTGTTGTTGTTGTTTTGTTGTTTTTAAAAAATTTTTTGGCTATTATTCCCTATCAGAGGTATCATTTGTGAATATCTTCTCCCATTTGGTTGGTTTTCTTTTTGTTTTGCTGAAAGCAAACAGTAGGAAGTTACTCAAACAATCAAGAATAGGACTACCATATGACCCAGTAATTTGTTTTCTAAGTAACTACCTGAAAAATTAGAAAAATATTTTTTTATAAAGATATATGTACCGCTATATTAATTGCAGCATTATTTACAATGGCCAACAAACAAAAACACTCCAAGAATTCTTCAACAGATGGTAGGATAGAGATGTGGTACATATATACAATGGAAAACTACTCAGCCGAAAAAGATGAAACAGAATGGTGGTTATCAGAGGCGAAGAGGGGTGGGGAGAGGACAAAGAGGATAATGGGGTCAAATACAAGGTGATGGAAAGTGACTACACTTTGAGTGGTGAGCACACAGTAGTGTATGTAGATGTTGTATGATAAAGTTGTACCCCTGAAATTTGTAATGTGATTAACCAAAGTTACCCCAAATAAATGTAATTTTAAAAAGAGCATGAGGAATAGTAGGTATATGGCACCAAAAGCATTCCTCTCCTTTAGTATGTCTTCTAAGACCCTATTCAATCTTTAAAATTATATATAGCTTTTAGTTATTAACTTCCAAATCTGAGACTGTTCATTTTCAAAGTGAAGATGATAGCTGAGTATAAAATATTTTATTTTAAATTCTGTGCTGATGATATAAGCCAACAAATTACGGTCTGTGTATTAAGTTAAATTTGAAGAGCAAATAATTTAGCTATATATGTAAAAATATATAGATGAAGATCTTACCTAAGCATGTATATAAAGATCATTGGACTTGGTACTGCATTGGAATAATGAAGTTTCATAATAAAAGCTTCTATGTTACCAAAACTTTTTTATGTACTATCATTATAATATTGCCTATGTCTTAAAACAAGAGCCTTAATACCAAAATATTATATTGCACATTTTATATTGACATATATTTTTATATTTTCATATCTGTGTATTGTTATATTTTAATATTGTCAAAGAACAAATCAACAAATATAGTGAACATTTATAAAGGGAAGACACACTTTAGTAATATAAATTCAAAAGTTGTCATAGATAGCTGAAAACTACACTAATGTATTTCTTAAGAAGCTAAATATTTTTTCTTTTGTTTGAACGGAGGTAATATTAACCATGTGCTGCCCTGGTACCAATAAATTGGAGGGGTGAGATAGGATCCTAAAAAGGAGTCCAGGGAGTGTTAATAGGAGATGTAGTTAGGATGAGCACATGTGAAACATAAATACCTAGATCATGCTTTTAAATGGGTAGTCCTTGATCGCTTTGTTCATGTGAATACAAAGGCAACCATAAAGTCTAAAATTTAAAAAATGGGGAATGTCATTCTTATCTAAGATTAAACGTAAGTAGATTTACCAAGAATAGCTGTCTACCCAATCTTTCTGATAATTTCAATGAAAATACTATATATATCAGTTTAGTAACTTCATTTTTTTCTAATTTTGGGGTTCTAAGATTCTGTTATGTGCCTATACTCTCCTCATAGTTATAATTACATTATTATTTCCTTTTTATTTTTAATTTATGTTGCTAAGTAATTGAAGTGCTGAAAGGACAGTGATCAGTGATCAGGTCTGTTTTGCTCACTGTTATTTGTCTATCATCTAAAAGTTTTATGTACTTCAGAAATGTGTGATGAGTAAAATTATAAACACAATTGGTTTGTCAAACTTATATGTTGGACACCTATTATCTGTTGGGATCACAAAAATTAATATAACAGTGTTGTCATAAGGTGCTGTGGTGTCATGAACAGTCAGGCAGAACTCAGCCAGCAAGTTTCAACAACTTTCTCAAATTCTGAAATAAAACCAACTAATTTTTGGTTAAATCAGAATGATTAAAGCATTCCAGGCAATAGGAATAGAAGTCATAATTTCCAAAGAATGAGAGAACATAATGTATGGAAAAAAATGTTTAAGTTATCGACTATTGTTTATTATTAAGTAATGGTTATAAGTTATTTTTGTTAAATCTTTCTGATTGGTATGGTTATAAGGCTCTACTGCAGGGATTCCCAACCCTGTGCCCGTAGGCGCCATGGCGCTCGTGACCCGATTTGTGTGCGCCCGCCATTATTTGACTGCATCAGAAGTTTTTCATAAACACTAAGTAAAACTATCATTTATTTTTATACATTTGTTAGAATTTTAAAATACTGTTTGAGTATCTACACAGGTTTATTATATTCGTTGGTATGTTTGCGATATCGTATGTATAAGCTTTTCCCTAGCTTTCGCCTTTGTACCTGTCGTGTCTTGTTTAGCCGCTGCACTCTTTAAACTCTCCTCCACCCAACCGGGAGACGCCAAGTTGCCATTTTGATTGTGGTTGCTGGACTGATAGGGTCGTGACGGTTAGCTAGGATCACAGTGTTTTGATGTATTCGATTTTAAATGAAATAAAAGCGAGATAGGTCATCTATTATTATGGTGGCAATCTGATATGATATTGTAGTTCTATAACTATTTTTATTTTTATTTTTTTAGTCCTAAAATGAGTGGACCAAATAAGAGAAAACGAACCTATAATTCTAACACAGACTGGGAGGAATCATATTGTTTCATTAATTTAAAAGGTAAATGCGTTTGCCTGTTGTGTGGCAGTCTTATTGCAGTGCCGAAAAAACATAATGTTGAACGTCACTTTCAGACAAGTCATACCACTTTTGATAGGAATTATCCACTTAAATCTGAAGTAAGGAGGAAAAAAATAAATCAACTAAAATGAAGTTTAACTACTCAACAGACTGTTTTCACTAGACATGTGGAAAAATCTAAAAAGGCAACCATTGCTTCTTTCAAAATTTCTCACATGCTCACAAAGAAGAAAAAACCTTTCCAGGATGGTGAATTGTTAAAAGAAGCATTTCTGACTGCTGCCGATTGTTTGTTTGAGGAATAT
>PVKE010013373.1:0-22824 GCA_004027555.1 Craseonycteris thonglongyai | reverse complement strand
AGTCAAATAACATAGTCACAAGAAGAATACATGCAATTTCAAAAGACTTGCAAACTCAGTTAAAGACTGACTTGGAAATATGTGACTGCTTCTCTCTGCAATTTGATGAGTCAACAGATATATCAGACACCACACAGTTGGCAGTTATGGTGAGAATGGTATTTAGTAACTTCACAGTAACAGAGGAGCTGTTGCAAATATTACCAATGAAAGGACAGACGAGAGGTGAGGATATTTATAAAACTTCCAGAACATACGCCAGGTCGATCAACATGCCTTTGCATAAGTTGTCTGTGATAACTACCGATGGGGCACCAGCAATGGTTGGTCAAAACAAAAGACTTATTGCCCTTTGCAGGAAAGATGAATCATTTTCAAACTTTATGTCCTACCACTGTATTATCCCTCAGGAAGCTTTGTGATGTAAAATACTGCCCTTTGAACATGTTATGAAAATAGTCACAAAGACAATCAACTGTATTCTGCATATCAGCTCCATTGCAACACTGACTTTTCAATGCCCTGTTAGAAGATACTGAAGATAAAGAACACGATCTCATCCTGCATACTGAAGTACGTTGGCTCAGTAAAGGTCAAGTTCTTACAAGATTTGTGAACTTAATTGAAGAAATAAAAACATTTATACATGATAAAAATGAAAATTAGGTTGAACTAACAGACTCTTGCTGGCTGGTGGATTTAGGTTTTCTTGCTGACACCATGGAAAAATTAGATTCTTTCCATTTGGAGTTGCAGGAAGAAGACAAAAATATAGCTGAAATGATAAGCTCTGTAAACGCATTTAAAGCGAAATGGACTTTGTTGATATCACATCTGCATATCAAGTCTCTCGTGCACTTCCCATATATGAGGAAAATGCTAGGTAACAATGAATTAAACATGTCATTATTTATTGAGACCCTGCAAGTGCTTCAAAAACAGTTTGAAGAGAGATTTCTGCAGTTTACAAATATCAAGCCAATTGTCTCCTTCTGTATCAATCCTTTTACTTGCCAAATAAATGGAATAGAACTAGCTGCATGTATTGGATACCTTGTTCAGGGGAAAGCAGAAGAACTAGAGTTAGAAATTTTGAACCTTAAGGACGATATTTTGCTAAAATACTTAATATCAGAGGACTTATGGAACATAGTAGACAAAGAAAGGTTCCCATGTTTTAAAAAAGCGGCATACAAAATCAAATCGTTTTTCGGGTCAACGTATTTATGCGAATCTTTGTTTTCAAACATGAATTTAATAAAATAATGATATAGATCTCGACTTACCGATGAGCATCTTAATAATTGTTTGCTAACAGGGTTGTCGTCATACTCTCCTAATTACGAGGCACTGGCCAATGAAATGCAATGCCAAAGATCACACTGACAGATTGGTATTTTTATGTTTTCTTTTATGTTTTCTAAATGATTTTATTATACGTGTGTTTTTTATTTACTTTGTATTACGTTTAGTATATATGTTTCTTTATGTGTGTATATAATTTGTACAATAAATTTATTACTTTAAAATTATTTTTGTTTTATTATTTTTTTATTCTTGTTCAATAATAAATATCCTTAGAAATAGCTGGTGCCTGCCACCCTACTGATATTTTAGAATGTGCCCTAGGGTATAAAACGGTTGGGAACCCCTGCTCTACTTACTTATTTTACATTTAATTTAATTTTACTAGAAATTTAAATATGATAACATGAAAAAGAAGTTTTAATATGTGTGGACATTTAAGCTCAGAATAATAATGCAGCAGAATAGAAAATAATAATAATAATAATAATAATAATAATAATAATAGTGGCTCCAAGTGTAAAAGAGGCAACTTTCAGAGGACTGATCATGAAGAAAATATACATTACAGTCAGAATATAAAATGCAAGTTTTTGTAATTTTTTTTCCTATGGTTGGAGAGATATAAGTTGTTTTCCTACATAGTTCACATATATCTTTTTAAAAATAATACTTCTTATATATTCTTAGTATATGGAATTCTCCCCAGTGAATTACATATTACTGATTACATATCACATTGGGCACCTTACAAATCATCATTAGTGAAATCGTTTAGACTATTACAATAACAAAATCTTTAGAGTTGCTTCTACAGCCTCTTGGGAAATTTTAGAAATAAGTACTTGTAATTTACTAATATCTTAATATTCTGTTGTAGGTGTCTTAAAATTTTATTTTTATTTTCAAATGTATTGGAGTGACACTGGTTAGTAAAAATTACATAGGCTCCACGTGTACAATTCTATAGTACAGCATCTATGTGTTGTCTTATATGTTCACCACCCAGAGTCAGTTTTCTTTCTATCGCCATATATTTGGCTCGCCCTACCTCCCTCCTTTCCTACCTATCTCCTCTTACCCTCAGATAACCACTAAACTATTGACCTTGAGTTCATTATGCTAAGCAAAATAAGCAAAACAAATAAACAAAAAACCTAAAAACCATATGAGTGTGCTCATATGTGGAATTTAAAACTGAAAGTAACAAAGAAGCAAAAACTCACTGACACAGTCAAAATTTTCATTTTTAAACAAGGACCCTAAATTTTCATTTTGTGTCTGGTCAAATTATGACAAATGATATAATCATTCTTGCTTCTTCTTCTTTTGCTTACTAAGATAATTATTTACTTTCTGGGGTTTTTGTTTGTTTGTTTTTCTTGTAGAATTCTGTTGTTCTGCACTATAAACAAGGTGTGTGTGTGTATGTGTATTTATATAAACTATTAAGGTTCAAAAAGACAACTTCTAATTATCATGATAATTATACGGTACCAGTAGATTATCTGACGTAATTAAAAACCTAAATTATAAAGATAAAGGATATTGGGGGATGCTGGGATAGCTCAAGAGATTGAGCACTTGCCTTGCAGAGCAAGGTCCAGGTATTGAATCCTGGCCCCGGCCCATGCAAATTCACATGCTGAACTGCAGCGCACAACTGGTTACCACCAGGATGGCAGCCAAGGTTCTCACCTCCTGCGAGGGAGGCCCCGTTTGGTTCCTGCCCCATGTGGCCCCACATCCACCTGTGTGGAATGAAACTATTCAAAAACTACATGATGTACAACTATGGATACTGCTCTGCCCCCCTTCTCTCTCTCTCTCTATCTCTCTCATCTCTGTCTCTCTCACCTTCTCTCAAACAATAAATAAATCTTTTAGAAAAGAAAAGAGATATTAGAATTTATTATTAATATTTTTTGTTTAGAATTAGAATGGACTTTACCATTTCTCAGACCTCAATCAGTACAACATTATCTTATTTGAAATAGTTGCAAGTGCTAACCCAAAATATTTTTAGAGAAATTTTTATATTTAGCTAGAGTGGTATAATTTGTATTATACTAACTCACTTGGCAGAAAGTAAAACTAGTTACAAAGTTGTTGTTTTTTTGTGTGTTTAAATGTATCAGAGAAAAACAAAGGCAGCTTGGACTTAAGGAATGTCATGATCAGAAAAACACATTTAGGGGAAGCTGGGATGGCTCAGAGGGTTAAGAGCTCACTTTGCAGCCCTGGAACCCGAGGATCGAATCCCAACCCTGACCCATGCTGACCCATATGCTGAACTGGGGTGTGACCCCAGTTCAGTTCTTGCTGGGGCCTATGTAGCTCAGTTCCTGCCCTGTACCCACCTGTGGAGTGAAACTATATGGAAAACTAATGCTGTCAACTATGAAGACTGCTCAATAAAAATAAATCTTTAAAAAACAAAGATAAAAACACATTTAAATGAACCTGCACAAAATTCTACCTGGAAATATTTACCAACTTCTAAATAGTACATGCACTGGATTAGATGCTGAGAATGTTGGAACAGATACCAAAAAGCTATAACATTAATTGGAGTTTCTATAATATTCACCTTGATGGAAGACAAAAATTTTCTATTACAAGCTAACAAGCTTGAAGGGGTACGATAAAAATTCAGGTTTTCATTTGAGGCCCTGAAATAGTTAAGCCCTTGGTGTAAAGAGGAAAATAAATAGACAAAACTGAGCTGGAAAATGATGATCTTTCTATACTCTGTTTGAGAACAGGAAGAAAGTTAAATCTACTATGGAGAAATAAAATATCATGTAGAACCTTTGCCAATATCCATGTATTTTGCATTAAATAAAAATGATCAGGAATAAAAGAAAAGGGACTAAATGAAAAATTTGAGAAGAACTTAATTAACCAAAAATGATTCAGATACTGGAGTTTTCAAAAATGGACATAAAATATAATTAATTAAGCAATTTATTGAAATAAATGAAAATATAGAGAATTTCACCAGGGAATTGGAATCTATAAAAAATGAAGCAAATAGTTCCTAGAAATGAAAAAGATACAATAAGTCAAAGGAGATAACAGAAGAGGGAATTAGGAAATTTGAAGAAATATTCAGAAAATATTCAAGTAGAAATATAAAGAAAATATAAAGATAATAATTATAGGTAAGTATGAAAGAAACACATTGGGACACAGTAGAAAGATTCAAAATGTATACTTTGTTACAGAAGAAGACTAAAGAAGGAAAAATAATGAATGTCTTAAAAAATACAAGATAAACCATTTCCAATATTTATAAAACACATCAACCACAATTTCAAGAATCAATATGAATGTAAAACAGTGTAAATGCAAAGAAAAAGTACCACTAGTCACATAACATTAAAACATTCAAAACCAAAATGAAAGAGATACTTAAAATAGTAGGGTAAATAAGATCAGTTTATTCCAAAGAATTAACTATAAGTTTAAAAGCTGACTTTTAATATAAAATACTATTATGTCAATTTATTCAAAATCATTTAAAAAATATTTATTGTTTTGAAAGAAGGTGAGGGAGGGAGAGAGAGAGAGAGAGAGAGAGAGAGAGAGAGAGAGAGAGAGAGAGAGAGAGAGAGAGATAAGAGGGAAGAGGAGCTAGGGCCCAGAGCATTCTCCATAGTTGTACATTAGATGTGATACAGCTTCATTCCACACAGGAAATTTGGGGCTGCACAGGGCAGTTACTGAAAGGGTACCTTCCACATGGGAGGCAAGAATCTTCACCACCGAGCCATCCTGGTGGTTACCAGTTGCACTGCGGTTCGGCATATGGGTTGCTGGACCTTGTAACTATGAGCCAAGCGCTTAACCTCTGAGGTAGCCTAGCATCACCTTAATCTGTATCATTTTTATTTTGCCTGAAGTATTTCTTTAAACATTACTTGCAGGTGCAGGTCTGATGAAGATAAATTCCTTCAGTTTTAATGTAACTAAAAAAGTCTTAATTTCTCTTTCGATTTTGAAGAACAATTTTGCTGTATATATGTAATTGTAGCTAAAGTTCTTTTTTTTTAAATTATTTTTCTTTACAATTAAATTTATTGTAAATTTATTACAATTTAGCACTATCCTGGCAGACTCTATTCAATATTTTCTTACACGACAGTTGTTCTAAGCCGTGACTATAAAACAGTGGTTGAAAAAACTGACAAAAATTACATACATATTTTTCGACTTCTTTTGATTTCCAGAGTCACCGTTGTAAGATCTGCTGCCAATTCATTGTCATTTCTTGGAGATAATCACTTTTTAATGACTTCTATAAAAATCAAAACGGCTAATATAAGAAGAAAGAAAGCTATAAAGTTTAGGGAAAATGTAGTGTGACTGGAACTCATTCATACACTGTTGTATAACAGTAAATTGGGACAACCACTTAAAAAAACTGTTTAGTAGTTTCTATCATATCTGAACATACGTATTCCCTTTGAGCTAGCAGTCCACCTCCTAAATACTAAATACATCTCAACAGAGATGTTTGCACGTTTAACAAAAGACATGTACAAAAATGTGCATAACAGCACAATTCTTAACAGATTCAAACTGGAAATTACCCAAATGCTCACTCATCAATAATGCATAAAAACATTATGGTATAATCATAGTAGGAAATAATGCAGCACTGAGAATAAATGAAGTATAGGTACATGTACCAACATGCAAGTGTATAAATTGTATGAACATCATATTTGAAACTCCCCCTCTATATTTTTTAGTACTCCCTAATTTTTTGTACCACAAGATGTTCCAGATTTATGTTGTACTTTCCTTGCCATGGAATCAACCATTTAAGGAACCCTGATATGTTATATTTGAGAATGAATTTAAGAAACAGTATCAAGAATACTGTTGTGCTCCTTCCTTCCAGGGCGTCATTGTTCCTAGAGTCTTTCAGAAAACAGGCCTAGGAAATAACAATGAGTTTTTATGGATACTTCCCATATCAAAATAATACCTCAGGGTTTAATTCTAACTTTCCTTTCCCTTTATACATGAGTACATTCTCCAACAATGAGAACCTTGATTTTAATCATCAAAAATATATTTACTAATTTTCCTATCTTTAAAAATGCATAATCTCAGAATTAACCCATACGCCTGTGAAAACCAAATGATTAGATTAAAATAATTGTGTACACTTATTTTTTCTTTATCTTCAGTAGAAAGTCAAAGGAAAGTACCGGTAGCTCCTTAGGTTAGTGGTTAGTAGTTCCTTCTCTACTCTCCTATGTGTGGTTTATCAACATCTTTGTTGTCAATTGGGCTTTTAGCATTTAAAATGATCCTTTTCAACCTTAATGCTGTGGGCTTAAAGTATACCTGGTCTTATAATAAAATGTTTACCCTTACTTCTTATTTCTATTTGCCCAGTATACATTTTACCATCCCTTAAAACTGAAAGTAACAAAGAAACGAAGACTCATGGACACAGTCGTGGACACAGTCATTAGTTTAGTAGGTACCTGAGGGTAAATGGTGAGAATGGTGGGGAGAATGGAGGGGCATCAAATATACGGTGATGGAAAGAGAACTCACTCTGGGTGGTGAGCGCATAATGCAATACACATATGATGTAATATAGAACATCATACCTGGAATTTATATAAATTTTAACAACTAATGTCACCCCAATAAATTTAACATAAAAAAATATATATGCTTTTGTAGGTTGCTTTGTTTTAGGTCTGCCTCTTGAGTATAACAGAATTAGGTCTTGCTTTGTGAGCAAATTAGACACACTTTTTTTTTTATTGTTAAATTTATTGAAGTAATATTGATTGGTAAAAATTACATAGATTCTAGGTATACAATTCTACAATACATCGTCTATGTGTTTCATTATGTGTTCACTAGCCAGTCAGTTCTCTTTCTATCACCATATATTTGAGTCCCACAGCCCTGTTTCCCCTTACTCTCTGGTAACCACTAAACTATTGATTGTGCCCAAGTTTTGGCTTCTTTGTTGCTTTCAGTTTTATTTCCACAAAAAAGTCAAGTCATATGGTTCTTGTTTGTTTCTATCTGGCTTATTTTGCTTAGCATGACAATTGCAAGGTCCATCCACATTGTAAAGGGCAGCATTTCACCTTTTCTTATGGCTGAGTAATATTCTATGTGTAAATGTAACATAAATTTATCAAAAGATATCCTGGTTGGTTTCATTTCTTGGTTATTGTGAACAGCACTGTAGTGAACATTGGGTACATATATTATTGTGAACTATGGTTTTCAAATTTTTTGGGTAGATATCCAGAAGGGGGATTGACAAGTCTTATAGTAAGTGTATTTTTAGTTTTTTTAGGGAATTTCATACTGTCCTCCATAGTAGTTGTACCAATTTTTGACATCTATTTTCTTTTAATAGGTGAAATAAGGCCATTCACATTTATTGTTATGCCAAATATGTTTTGTTTCATTTCTGTCAGTAACATTTTACAAGTATACTCATATGGTTTATTTATAATTTTACGCTTCTTTCTCTATAATAATCTTATTTTTTTAACTAAAATGTATTTTGTAAGGTTGATATTTTTGTTGTAGTTATTATCTTTGTATTTGCACACTTTTAATAGACTTAGTTTGCATTCTTCACACTTAACATTTTACTACCTGATTTGTCCATTTTTAATAGTATTCTTTATTCTCTATTGTCCATACAATATCCATGAGTATACCTTAAATTTAAAAATGTTATATGTCAATAATAAAGAATCAATATGATCATGTAAATTATCTCTTTATATTTCATTTTTCCTCCCATTAAAAACACTGTGCTTTGGGGATGACAGGATAGCTCAACAGGTTGAGTGCTTGCCTTGCAACTGCAAGGTCCAGGGATCGATTTCTGCCCCAGGCCTGTGCAAACCCATATGTTGGACTGTGGTGGTAAAGATTCTCACCTCCCATGAGAGAAGTCCCAAGTTTCGTTCCCACCCCACATGACCCCACATCCACCTGTGTGGAGTGAACCTATGCCACAACTGATGTTGTACAACTATGCGGACTGCTCTGGCCGCCCCCCCCCTCCTTCTTTTTCTCTCTCACCTTCTCTCAAATACAATAAAATAAATCTTTAAAAAATTGTGCTATGTCATTATCTATGAAATTTGTACAACAGTACACTTTCACTCCTAATTTTGTTTAAGCACTACATTTAAATTGCATATATTAAAATGCTTAGAATTAGTCATTTTGCTAAATTTTCCTCAGGCATCTCCTGTTTTAATGGAACTCATTCCAGTTTCCCTAAGAAGTCTTCATAAGTAGAAAATATGCTAAATTCATGTATTAAATTAAAACTTTTTCTATGCCTTTATGTTTAAGAAATGCTCAACTAGGTAGAAAATTCTCAGTTCAGTCTATCTTTTATTGATTTTTTTCATAACTTGCTCCACTATAGCCGTGCTCCAAAAGTTACTTAAAAAAAATTGAATGTCTAATTATTTTTACCTTGTGATTTATTTGATCCTTTTGGCTAAAGAACTTGAATTGTTTTAATCTCTAGTTTCAAAGTTTAATAATTTTACAAGGATACTTCTAAGAGTTAATCATTCTGAGTTAATTTTCTCCTGTTTGCCCTTACTTTGTAGATTCAGGTCTTCATTTATTTTTAAAAAGCTATCTGGGATAATAGTTTAAAACATGAATTATATTTCATTTTTTCCCCACGGGGGTATCTCTCCTTTTCTTTTTTCTTTTTTCCTTTTTTTCCTTTTTTCTTTCTCAGGTGCTACCTGTTTCAAATATAGCCACTTCAAATAGTGAGAACTTCAAGTCTTCTCTGAAAATCATGCTGTGAGAATTCAGAACATGTTATTTAAAAAAAAAAAAATTTTTTTTTTATAATTACAGTTGTCCTACTCCTAATGGCAACAGTTTTAGAATAACTGTAGGTCTATTGCTTGCTCCACTTTTTTCCTCTCTCTGTCTTTACCCACTTCATGTCGCCGCTCCACCCCTCCCCCACCTCCTAGTTCCAGTCCTCTTTTGCCTCTTTCTTTACACCAGTCTATGGGCCTTTTTCAACACAGAGCCAAGCAGCAGGGCAGAAGCAACATATAGTGTACACAGGGTTACGGGGACTTCCCTACTTACTTACCCATTGTTTAAAGTTAATTTTAAGGTTTGGTCATTCTCTATTTCAATCTTCTACAAAAGGCATGAGTTTGGTGTGTTGTTTTCTTTTCTTCTTCTTGTTCTATTTTGTTTTATGAGGAAATATTGGGAGATGCGGACTTAGATAACTGCTATTATCTACTTAGAAGTCTCTCGAATATATTCTATGCTAAAAAAATAAATCTGTATATTTACAGATTTTGTAAAAAATTGTATAAAAATTAAATCATACTGTGTATTCTATTACATATTTTTAAATCACACATTTATATTGAAAATTTTTCCACAGCTGTGTATACATATTATATATATATATAATATATATACACACTCACACACACACATACATACACACACACATACATATACATATACATGTTCCAGAAGTTTTCTACATGTTCCAGAAGTTTTCTACATGTTGCTAAACTGAACGGTTATAAGAAAAAAAACAATTAGAAAGAGTATATCAATGGAATTTATAGGCAGAATATTAAAATAATTCCTAGGGAAAATATACTCACAGAAAATGATATGGCAGACCATCAAATAATGGAGCATAATAAATGTATGTTCTTGCCTAAAAAGTTATAAAGATAGCTTAATAGAAGGGGATTTAAGAAAAAGTTGAAGCTGTTGACGAGAGGGAATACTAGAGAAGACCACCCAATCGCACCTGTGACAAAGCCTGTAGCAAAAAGGAAGAATGTGGAGTGAATGACTTCTGTGGTTTGTTGCTTTCAGCTGACATTGTATATTGCATTCAACTGCTGGTACTTGTTAGCACAAAATATTAAAACACTGGGGAAATTATTGTATAAATAACATATGAGCACAGTTTATTTTACAGTGCTATCAATCCCCTATTTACCAATCACATGATTTTCATTGTATTTTATAAATAGACTCTATTTAGTACTATCTCTCTCATGCACACACATTTTAATTTTAAATAGAATTTCAAAAAATTATCCTGTGTTACCTATTTTCAACCTTAACTTACAGAAATGCCTGATATTGTATTTATGCTTCATTGAAATTTGAGTTTCCTTATTTCTGAACCTGGTTTTGGTTATCTTGTTCCATTAACAAGGAAGGTGCTTTCCATCTTCTTAAAATGCATAGTTATCATCATCGCCTTCATTATATTTTTTTCTTATAGGTCTATATTTTTTGGTTGAAATCTGCCAGTGACATTATAATTGATAGGAACTCCCTATTATGTAAAATCTCAAAAATATTCAAGTGTAACTATTTTTTTATAATTAATAAAATTGCCAAGGGGAATTCAGGATGGCTTAGTGGCTTGAGTGCTTGTCTTGCAGCCCTGGAGTCTGAGGATCAAATCCCACTCCCAGCTCATGTGGGCCCATATGCTGAGTTGGGGTGTGCCCCAGTTCAGTTCTCACCAGGGTGAGCTTCCCATGTGGGAGTCCCCAGTTTGGCTCCACCCAGGTGTGCTTCCCATGCAGGAGGCCTCCAGCTCATGGGGGGGGTGCCTCCCTTGAGGAGGCCCCTGGCCAGGTTTCTGCCCTGCACAGTTCCGCACCCATCTGTGGAACAAAACTATGTCATAAAATAAAAGTATAACTATGAAGACTGTTATTGGCTCTCCTCTTTCTCTCTGTCTCTCTCTGTCTCGGTCAAATAAATAAATAAATAAAACTACCAACGAAAAGAAAAACAGTCTATATTCCCTTTAAGGCTACTAGATTATTTATTCTATTAAAAAGAAAAAAAAATTAAACTACCAAAACAGATATTGCAATATAAAATTTTGGTTAACAATGGGAGATTTTGAGTGGAACGACCTTGATTTAAATTTTGGCTTTGCCTTTACTGGCTGTGTAACTTTCAACAGGTAGCTTAACCACTCTGATCTTCAATTTTTACATGTACACCACAGAATTGTTGGGTAAACTAAATGAGTAGAGATGTGACAGGACTCCTCATATGCCACATTTATAAATATACTATAGATTTCATACATTCATAAGTTCATGAGCTATTCTTTTCCTCTTGACTAACCCTGTAAGATGTATACTAGGGTGACTAGACAGTTAACTAGAAAATAACCCTAATAAGATAAATGGGATGGGTGTTATCCTAGCATAGGTCATTGCTAGAGAAAATACTCATTTTTTGTTACTGCTGTGTAGAATTTGAGCCCTGGAGGAAATGAGTGCTGTGTATAAGCATGCCCATCATCTTCCATGGAGTCAATTAAAATGGCTTAGATGGTGAGGAATGTATTCTATTTTATAGTGAAAAAAGTTGAGCATGAATACAACTAATGAATTTTACATCACAACTTTATGGAGGAATTTTGTAAAAATTTTCCATGTGTTTCTGAATATACTTTATAACCTAGAATACTTTTGTTAACAATGTTAGCCAACCACTAACAATATTACATTTAGGAAATTGAGGATAGCTCTGAAAGGCAAACGATTTCTTGAGTCAGCAACACTGTCACTTCATAAAATTGTTTTTCTCTTGAGATTAATAGAGTTTATAGATTTTGTTTAGTCAGCCCTGTGATACAAAGTTTCTTATCAGCATCCTCTCATATGATTCTTTAACATGGGAATGAGGATTAGAGAGTACTGGCTAATTTATTTTTTTTTTAAGATAGTTCAATGAGATGCTGACTTTAGTCTTTTGAGGAAAGATTGAAATTTCCTACAACTTTGTAATCATCAGTAGTGGACAAACTTAGAAAACCTTATGCATCATGTCTTAAACTGCTTTCTCATCATTATTCATCTGTCCCAAAAGTTACTGATTTTTAAATATTGATTTTTTGCATTTTAATATTTCTACAAAATTATTCCATCTAACTTAAGTGACAAGATTCATACTTCATGATGGTAAGCATAAATTTGCAAGCCAGATTTTAGTTATATTCATAAACTTCTTTTCAGAATGGCCATTACCTAGCTATTTTGTGTGCATGTGTATGTATGTTCACAAGACTTCAATATACATGTTTAAAGATGTAACTGTACTATCGTAAATAAAAAATTTGAAAATTAGTTTTATTAACACTTGGTATTTTAGATTGATTTAAAAGTGTATATTTTAACACTGTTAAGTCAAATTGTATGACTTTCCACTACAATAGGCAAATATTATACTAGCTTTCCTGTAAATATATGTATATCCTTTTAGAAATATAGAAGTTAGATATATTAAATATAAATCATAATTTCATATCTTATAAATAGGTCAGGATACATTTGAGATATAGAAAACAAACACAGATAAGCTATTTGTATTCATTTTTAATCTATTCAGCATTTTTAAAGTGCCTCCTATATATAATGTATGGCTTACGTCCTGTGGATACAGCACAGGAAAATATATGAGTATGAAAATATTTCTAACAAACATGGTGTTTGCATTTTAGGGGTAGGGGAGAGAGACAGTAAGTTACACACACAATTATATATGCTACATTTAATAAAACCAGAAGGGACAAGAAACGTAGAAGTATAAGACAGGTGACTACAACAAGGAAAAACAGACATTTCCTCAAAAATAATAATTGAAATCAACATTGGAACTCTTAAGCATAAGTGTTCCTACATGAACCAACATTAATCTGTGTAAAAGTCCCATCTTTTTTGGTTTATTTTTTAAAGATTTATTTTATTGTTTGAGAGAAGGTGAGAGAGAAAGAGGGAGGGACGAGGGGTAGGCCCCAGAGCAGTGTTTACAGTTGTACATCATTGTTGTGACATGGTTTCATTCCACACAGGTGGATGTGGGCCACACAGGACAGGAACTGAACTGTGTGGATCTCCTACCTGGGAGGTGGGAACCCTTGCTGCCACACCATCGTGGTGGCCACCAGTTGTGCTGCAGTTTAGCAAATGGGTTTGCACTGGCCAGGGCTGGGAATTGAACCCCAGATCTCTGACCACAAAGCAAGTGCTCAAGTACTGAGCCCCCCTGGCATCCCCTATTAAGTCCCATCTTCTAAAAATATTTTTAGTTTTTGCTGATAATTTTATAGTGAATTAAAGGTAAAGTTCTGATGTAGAAAATGTTCTAGATCTCTTGATTGATAAATGTCTACAATAATAGGTCCACCATTGAATTTCACTGACCTATACATTTGAGAAGGAGAATCTTTGATGATTTTTAAGAGAAGTCAAAAAAATATATACAAGAGCATGCAACTGTGTTTGTACTCAAACACAGTTTGAGTACAAGCATGTGATGGTATACAGACAACAAAGAACATCCTTTAATATATTGATCTTGCTTCTCTAAACAAAGCTTATGTATAAACTGTGTCCCCAGGTGGATATTTACTTCTGTGTAATCCTTTTTCCTTAGCAATATAACAATACCTGATCTGATACCAGGGCCTTGGCATATCTATCTATATAATATTCTTTACAAACTGTTTCTATCAATTCATCTATCTTTCAAGAACTTGCTAAATAAAGTTAGACTTAAAATATTAGTTAATACATGCTAATTTTCATTAGTTACTAATATGTGACTATGTTTGGGGCCCCTGGTTAAGAGTAAATTCTATTTTAATAAGAGTTTTAGAAAAAACAATAATTTAGCCCAAATAAAAAATATATTTAATACTGAAATTTCAGATATGCGACACGTTAAACAAGTTTTTCACTATTCTTCATAAGTTTAAACAGTTATATATCATGTTTAACAGCAGATATCTTGGTACGTTTCAAGAACATGCATCGTACACCACACACACAAAGGAATACTGGCAATGTAAATATATAAAATAATTTAGGTTTTTCTAGTCTGAAACTTGTCTCCTTGTCTTTTGATGAATAGAGAGACTGCCTCAGAGAAGATATTGACCTTAAAAGTCAGAACAAGAGCTGTTGAATTCAATCATATTTATTTTTATGAATGCCAGATGCTGATAAATAATTCCAAATAAAAACAACTACTGTAGTGTTTTTTGGAAATGTCGAGATCATTTGGTTCAGGTAGACAAAGAAATATTTCTACCAAAAATACATGCTGCAAAAAGCGGTAAAAAATATTTAAGAAAGTTGTTCTGAAGATTTTTAAAAAAATTAATTGTTAAATTAATTGGGGTAACATTAGTTGGTAAAAATTAGACAGGTTCCTTGTATACAATTCTACATTACATCATCTATGTGTTTCAATAAGTGCTCACCATCCAGAGTCAGTTCTCTTTCCATCACCATATATTTGATGTCCCCTGCATTCTGACCCACACCCCTCCTTACCCTCAGGTAACCACTAAACTATTGACCGTGTCCATGAGCTTTTGTTTCTTTGTTACTTTCAGTTTTATTTTCCACCTATAAGTGAAGTTACATAGTTCTTTGTTTTTTCAGTTTGACTTATTTTGCTTAATATGATGACATCAAGGTCCATCCATATTGTCACAATAGCTGCATTTCATCTTTTCTTATGGTTGAGTAATATTCCATTGTGTAAATGTACCACAACTTCTTTATCCAGTCATCTATCAAAGGACATTTTACGGTAGTTATTTCCACAACTTGGCCACCATGAACAGTGCTGCAATGAACATTGGGGTACATATATCTTTGTGAACTAAGGTTTTTAAGGTTTTTTTTGATTCACCAAAGAGGAATTGCTGGGTTATATGGTAATTCTATTCTTAATTTTTTGAGGATCCTCCATTCCGACTGCCACAGTGGTTGTACCAGTTTCCAATCCCATTAGCAGTGTACAGGATTCCTTTTTCTCCACAGCCTCTTCAGCACTCTTTATTCCTTGTCTTGTTGATTACAGCCATTCTAATTGGTGTTAGGTATACCTCATTGTGGTTTTAATTTGCATTTCCCTAAATAGCTAGTGAAGTTGAATGTTTTTCATACATCTGTTTGCTGTTTGTATGTCTTCATGGGAGAAATATTTGTTCAGGTCTTCTGCCCATTTTGCAATTTGATCATTCAATTTTTTGTTGTTGAGTTATACGAGTTCGTTAAGAATTTTAGATATTAGACACTTTTCAGAGGCATTGTTTGCAAATATTTTCTCACATTCAGTTTTTTGCCTCTTTATTGATTTTCTTTGCTGTGTGGAAGCTATTCAGTTTGATATAGATAATAACTTATGAAAAAATAAAATGAAGGTAATTTCTCTGATACAGATATTATTATCTTAATACAGATAAAATATTTGTTGCTCTGTGTTCTTTTTTTTTTTTTTTTAATTTTGGGTGGTTCATATACTCAAAATAGACCTACAAGTTTTTCTTTGCTGACAATGCAAATACACATGATACTATCTACTATTATTAGAATTAAATTTGAAATATCAGTATACTAACTCTTCCTTCATGACCACCCTGTGTACCTCAGGAAACTTATTTCACATCTTTATATTTCATAGATGCGGGTAAAATCCTTCTTTTCTAATAATGTAAAAAATTGTCTTGAAACTGCTGTTTATAATTTTCATGCAAATATTTTATACTTTTATTTTAATATGTTTACCCATAAAAATATGTATTATTTTCCATGTTATAAAAATTTATATTAAAGAAATTTACTATTTTCCAACTGGCTCTTTTCATTCAATATTTTATTATAGCAATATAGACATGATATATGTAGATGTAACTAATATTCTATTGTGTGAATTGTCAAACTTTATTTGGCCTATGTGATTAAACAATTCCAGTTCTAAACTACATATAAAAGCATTTCAGTGTATCATACACTTCATCTTGGCCTATTATCCTCAAGGTAAGATAACAGAAGAAAGCTGAAATGATTACCACTTTGTTAAACTGTCCTTTCTGATTTACACTTAAATGGGAAACACTTTTTACTACCACCAGATTAGCTATTTTAATTTAAAGAAAGTTAAGATATGAATCCTATGACTATAAATTGTAGATAGGTAAATTAAGGTTTTAATATCTCTTCAGGTTTCAGATTTCAATACAGTTTGTAGTGTACTTGTCAGAAATGCACACTGCATTGGATCATAATACTATAATTCAGATCAGATCCAATCAGTTATTATTTTATCATCAGAAATTTTAGGTATTACATAGATCTGGAGCCCAAGGCTTCTTTTTTAACATATTTAGTATAACATACTTTATGACAACTGCATAGATCATTTCACTAGGAGAGCTTGAAAATAGGTCTGTACCTGAAGCAGCTGCAAGTCATTTTCTATGGTGGATCTTATAAAGATTGTTTCCTTAAATAGTCATTATTTTTAAATGAATTAAATTTTAATGCATTTTCAAATAAGGCATTTTATCATAGCCTTATATAATTCTCTGAAATATGCAAGGTAAATATTTTTGTCCAAGAAGATAAATTTCTCTTATTATACCAGGTACACTAAATAAAAACTAAAGCATTTTAGAAGGAAATAAACTATTTAATATGTAATTCATGACTGCTGGAATACAAATATGCTCATTTACTTTATCCTTTAGAAAGAAAATCAGGTTCAATCTTAATGAAATATCAGAAGTTAGTTTTTAAAGCATAACCAATACCAGAGGAAGATGAATAAACCCATTCAATGGTCTCTGCTTAGATACTCAAATTGGTTGGCCCTACCTTTCACAGTTAGAAGATAGACTTCCCCTCTCTGAAACAGCCGGGGCTTTAGGAACCACAGAAAAATTATGCTTACTAAGGAATAACTGAGGAATGTATTAAAAACATACCAAATATGCATTTTAGTGTATACACATTATATCATTTAAAATACATACATACATATTCATAAAAACTCTGGAAATATGTATAAAAAATTGGCACTGACCATTGCTGCAATGTGATGAGATGCCATTTATTCTTTATCTGATTATATAATAGTTTCCTAAAGTATGAATATATATTTGTTTATTCATTTACAAAAAGATCTACTCTATAAAATTTACTGTTTTATATTCTGAGCAGTGGACAAAATATCTTTATTATGGAGAATATAAATTTAGAATAAGTTTTATTTGAAATTTAAAAAATTATAGTTGATATGCTGACAATTTTATAAAATTTTGTACTGGAAAGCTGTGACTATTTCAGCGTGAAAATAATTCTGACTTTTTTCTGTATGTTAAGATTTTTTAAATAAAATGTGTGACTTTCTTACAAAAATAAAAAACAATCTTAAAATCTTACATGCAATTATTTCAACTGACCCAAAATTAAACTGATTTACATTATTTTTATCTATTTTGCCAACTCTTTCCAATAAAGACTTTAATACAGCTATATTATTTCTAAATATTTTGAATTTTACTTTGTTTAATCAACTGCCTTTTTTATCTTAAATTCTTTTGTCCTCATTTCTTTATTCTTTTCTTATGAGTTTCTGCTTGAATTGCATAGATTAATTTTACTTGTATTCTATTATGAGCTTATATTCATTTCTAAGTTATTATATAATTATTTTAGCAAATTTCTTTTGCATTGTATGGACTGAATTCCATTATTATTATTATTATTATTATTATTATTATTTTGAGTGATATGCCTTTTCATCAGTCATACACATGCAAACTCAGGTATTTGTTATTTTTTTTTTGAGTAATTGTTATTGCCTTTTATCTTATATGCATAGTACATAATACCATTAACTAGATTAATACATATTTCACTGGATATAAGGATTATCCAGGGGATGCTGGGATAGCTGAGCACATTGAGGGTTTGCCTTGCGACTGTGAGGTTCAGAGATCAAATCCTGGCCCTGGCCTATGCAGACTTACATTCTGAACAGCAGCACAATAGCTAATTCCCAGGATGGAGGTGAAGGTTCTTGCCTCCCATGTGGGAGGCCCCCAGTTTGTTGCTCTGCATGGCCCCACATTCACCTGTATGGAATGTAACCATGTCACAACTAAGAATGTAAAAGTGTGGAGATTGCTCTGGGACATCTCTACTTCTCTGTCTTTCTGTCTCTGTCTCTCTCTCTCTCTCTCTCTCACACACACACACACACACACACACACACACACAACCTGCTTTCAAACAACAAAATCTTAAAAAAAAAAAAAAGCACTTTCCATTCAACAACTTCCAATATCTTGATTTATTCTAATTTTTACTCTTAAAACAGGAGAGCTTATTTAAATGAACTAGCCCAATTCTTCTTGTCTATAATTTTTGTTTCTATTGGACTCTATTGGAAACAAAACCCATATTGTCTGAATTTCTGGAAAATGGTAAGCCTTTGACTCTGTTTATATCCTACATAGCTTTCTTCCTTTTTCAACTATTTTCTCAAGGAAACTATAACTCTCAAGAGGCCATGTATCACCCTTATAATGGATATTGTAGCAGAGTACTGATACATTGGTTTTCAATGTACCTTCAAGTACAACTTTCATTTTTCTTTATATTACTAGATAAAAAAGCATAATTTAATACCTTATACTAAAATGACATTTTTAAAATGGTAACCAGGAGGTGAAAAAAAGCACTGCAGAATGTCATTTAAAATTTACTAATGCGTACAAGAGAAATAATGCTCAAAATCATAGTTATTTTAAGCTATTAGAAAACTGATGTTGAAATATAAACCTAATAAACTGAATTTCAAAGAGGTGACAAGGCTCCTGTTAAGTGAGATCCATGGTGGATTTAACCTTTGACTGAGAAATGAGAGGAGGAAGAAGCAACTCTAGATATGACTATACTGGTAAAAAGAAAACAGCTAACATTTTAACAAAAACAATGACTGTCTATTCCTGGAGTTGGGACAAGAATAAGTGAGAGTCACTTGCTGCTAAAAGACAGAATGGAGCCTTGAGAAGTCTGAAGGTGTATATGGGAGGACAAAGAGAAAGTTACCAGGCAACCTGAGCTACTTAGAACAGAGATGGTAAGCCTTGTATCCCTCAATTGTACACTAAGAAGTTAGCAAAAGGCCTGACTTTTTATGAAAAATGCTATCATTTACATCAGTCTTATTTTCTTTTCTATTACATATCTGACTTCCAATAAAATTTTATAAAATGTAAGAACATACTAACATCATCATGAGAAAAAAATTTCAATAGTATCAGACTTAGAAATGACCAGCTGTTGGAATTATCAGAAATAGATTTTATTTTTTATTTTATTATTTTTTTAAAGATTTATTTTATTGATTTTTGACAGAGAGAAACAGACACAGAGAGAGGTAGAGAGAAGGGGGAGGGCTCAGAGCAGCCTCCATAGTTGACATTAGTTTTTCCATATAGTTTCACTCCACAGGCGGGCACAGGGCTGCGCAGGGCAGGAACTGGGCTGAGAGCATCCCACATAGGTCCCAGCAAGAACTGAACGGGGGGCACACCCCAGTTCAGCATGTGGGTCTGCATGGGCTGGGGCTGGGATTTCATTCTTGGTCTTCGGGGCTTCAAAGCGAGCGCTTTACCCGCTGAGCCATCCCAGCTTTCCCAGGAATAGATTTTAACGTAATATTATAAATATGTTAAAGAATCTGGAAATCACAATGGCTCAGTGGGTTGAGTGCTCTTCTTGCAGCCCCAAGGTTGGAGGATCAAGTCCCAACCTCAGCCCATGCAGGCCCATAAGCTGAATTGGGGGGTGCTTTCCACCCCAATTTGGTTCCTGCTGGGGCAAGCTTCCCATGTGAGAGGCTCTCTGCCCAGTTCCTGCCCTGCATGGCCCCACACCACCTGTGTGGAAAGAAACTATGTCAAAAAATAATGACATATGACTATAGAGCTTGCTCTCGACTCTCCCGTTTCACTCTCTCTCTGTCTCTCTCTGTCAAAACAATAAAATAAATTTCTAAAAAGAAATATATTAAAAAATCTAGAAAATCAAAGAATTTAGAGAATTACAAAATTTGTAGGATCAAGTGAACCATGGGAATAGGTAATGTGTTTTAATAAACACATGGAAGTTTTCAAAAGCACTAAATGGAATTGCTAGGATAAAAAAAAAATCTTATATTACTTCTTGACTTTTTCCGCTTTTTTTTTATTACCTACCCCTCCCACCTGCCTTCTATCATCCCAACAAATCTAGAATTCATCTGACACAACCCATAGTTATTGCAACATTATTGACTATATTTCCATATTATACCCTACATCCCAATAACTATTACTTTGTAAATTTTTTTAAAAATTACTTTTCAGTTTTTGACAGAGACAGAGAGAGACAGAGGCAGAGAGAGATAGAGAGAAGGGGGAGGGCCCAGAGCAGTCTCCACAGTTGTATGTAATCAGTTTTAAACATGCTTTTGTTCCACACATGTGGTTGGGGGCCTCACAGGGCGGGAACTGAGCTTGAGGCCTTCTGCATGGAAGGTGTGCCCCCTCAAGCCAGGGGAAAACCAGGGGTGGAGGGAGACAAAGTGGGGTCTCCTGCATGGGAAGCACATGCCATTTCAGCATATGGGACTGCATGGGCCAGGGCTGGGATTTAATCCTTGGTCCCCAGGGCTGCAAAGTGAGCATTTAACCTGCTGAGTCATCCTGCCTACCCCTTACTTTGTAAACACCAAACTGAACTTCCCAATCCTTTTCCCTTATTTCACCCCTCTCCAACCTTCTTCCCATCGGGCAACAATGTCTCAACACTGTATTGTACACCTAAAACTAATATAATATTGTCACCAGTAATTGAAAAATAAAAATAACTGAGAAAAAAATATCTTACATTAGGCACAAAAGATTTAATTTTGTGGGCCTTTCTCAAATAATAAAGACATGTCAGATGAAATTTGAAAGAATTTATCTTCAACAGATATGCCAAATTAAAAAAAAAAGTTAAAATAATTTCCTTAGATTGAAAAAAAGAAAATGACACAGAGAATATTTACTCCTAGAAAAATAATGGATAATGCCTGGAAGAGTGACTATCTGGTAATAAAAAGACTCTTTATAATTAGTAGTTGGAATCTAATATTCCTCATTCAATAAAACAAGTCATTAAGTATATAAAATATTTGAACAACTCTACCAAACAATTTGACTTAATTGATAATTATAATTTAAAACATCACAACTTACAGTAAAAAAACACACCAAAAAAACCCCAAAAACCTTCTGCTCAAACAGACTTGAAACATTTAAGGACATATGTAAATCACATGCTGGGCTATAAAAAAAGTTAAAATTTATGTTAACATATAGCCTGTACAGTGTATGTTTATGAGTTACAGTAATATCAAATTGTAAATAAATATGATATATCTAGAAAAAATCTTCACAAACTAAATTATATAATAGACAGTTCATCAGATCATGAGTCAAAGATAAAAATCACAACAAAAATAAAATAATTTAATTAAATAATAATGAAAAAACAACTTATTAAAATTTCTCACCAGGTAATCAGTGCTTAGATTTATAGCGTTAAATGCAATAATAGAAAATAAAAAAGTTATAATAATCAATAATATGAAGTCTCACATTATGAAGCTGAATAAAGAACAAAGTCAAAATTGTCTTCACATAAAAAAAATTATTCTATATAATTAATTTATATTAAAATAAAAAAAGGAATATCATGTGATAATTACAAAATACTCAGAAAAGACATTTGAGAAAATTCAACATCTATTCACTGTAAAAACTTCTCAGCAAAGTAGCAATAACAGGGCTTTTTCTCAACCTGATCAACTAAATCTAAAAACCAAAATTAAGGGGATGCTGGGATAGCTCAGCTGTTGAGCACTTGCCTTGTAATCGCAAGGTCCAGGGTTCAGTTCCCAACTCAGCCCATGCACAACCCATATGCTGAACTGTGGTGTAACTTGTAACCTGTGGGATGGCTCAGTGGCAAGAGTTCCTCCTTCCCATGCAGAGTCTCCCAGTTCTGTTCCCACCCTGCACAGCCCCACATTGGCCCCTGTGGAATGAAACCTTGTTACAACTGATAATGTACAACTATGGAGACTGCTCTGGGCCCTCCCCTTCTCTCTCTCTCACTCACTCAATCTTTCACCTTTTCTCAAAACAATAAAATAAATCTTTTAAAAAGTTAAAACAAAAAATTATATACCTAATATCTTACCAAATGATGAAATATAGACCACCTTCTGCCATAATCAGAAAGACAAGGTATTCCAGTCTTACTAGGGCAATTCAACATTGAATTAAAAAAAGAAACAAAAATATCTTTATTTTTAGAAAACAATTATGTACTTAGAAATTTTAAGAAGCATATAAAGAACCCCACACACAATTAGATCTAATAAGTGAATTCAGTAATATCACAGTCAAAATACAAAATTCTTTTGAAGTTCTAAATATAAAATATGAATAACTGGAAAAAGTTAACACTTATCTATTATAGAAACTAAAACAAATCACATGTACATATATGGTTAGATTTAACAAAATTGCTCAAGGAGTATACACTGGAAACTAATATCAAA
>PVKE010013372.1:16286-36788 GCA_004027555.1 Craseonycteris thonglongyai | reverse complement strand
CCACAGGACTCAACAGTTATCCTTCTCTGCCAACAGCCGCCAGTGAGGGGTACTCAAGATAAGTAGAAAGCCCAGGGCAGGGAAAATCTTGCCCAACAAACTGGCCCCAAGTGGTGACATGCCCCCAGGCCAAGGCACTGACACCTGGGTCCCCCACCCCCACCCCTTCTGCCAATCCCTGCTTCAGAAGCAAGCTCGGCATCACCTCTTCCAGGAAGCCATCCCCACTGTCCTCCATCTGCTCTGGGAGCCCTCAGCATGGCAGATGGCATTGCACAGACATTTTGTCACCCGCACAGCCTTGGGCTGCTCTGGCCCAAAGGCACTCCCCACTGCAGAGGACTTCCCTAATCCATCCTTCAGAGTCCCCAAAGCCTCCTAGCTGGTCCTGCCTCCTGCCCCTTGCTCCCCAGCCCACACCCCCTACAGCCAGACAACTTCCTAACCACCCATCTGCCTCTCTGTTCCCAGACTTTCGAGGCCTCGCGTGGCCAGCGGCCCAGAATCAGAGCTCCTGGCAGGGCCTATCCCAGCCCTCCAGAACGGCTGGAGCGCTCCTCACAGGGATCAGGCTGGGAGCCTGGAGGGGAATGAATGGGGGAATATAAGGCAAGAGCTTGGCTAATGCAAAGAAGACAGGAAAATCCTGCGAAGGCGTCAAGCTTCCTGCAGGACCAGCGGCAGCCTCCACTCAGTCCCCTCAGATTCTTAAAACCAAATAGGACCCAAGACCTTGGCAAGGTGCAGGGGAAGTGGCTCCACCAGGGGCCCCCCTGACTGCGGTGGGGACCCCTGGAAGTGAGGGGTTCACAAGGTCGTCTTCTAGGGTGGTTTCCTGGATCAGCTGTTACTCCATTCATCCTTGGGGGCCTCAGACCCTCTGAACCTGCTGGCTTAGCTCGCCCCTGTGCCCCACAGATCCCCAGGATTTGCTGTCGCTGGGCCTCGCTTACCCACACCCCGCCTCAGCCCTCAGCAGCGCTGGCTTGGCCCTCTCCAGGGTCTGGCCCAAAAGCTGCAGATTTGGATTTGCTTCCTGACAGGGAGACCACAGCCAGATCCCTGCTCTCGGAATCTGAGCCTTCACTGTTATATATTGCAAATCCAGTTATTAAGGATTTTAACGTTTTTTAATAATGCATCCCTGGGCTGGGTCTTCTTCAGAGCAAGCTGTGGGTTTTGGCCACAGAGCACTCTCAATCGAGAGAGGGCTCCGTGCTGCTTCCCTGGACAGGACTCTGCTCCCCCTTCCAAATCGGCAGTCCTTCCAACTGCAGCCAAAAGCGGGAGGCTGCCTGTCAGGCGCAATTAGGGCCAGCTCGCTTGGCGGACCCCACCTCGGTCTGGGAGCAAAAGGAAGTGAGGTAAGGGGCGTGGAGCCTGCAGATCCCACATCCTGACCCTGCACTTCAAGTCCAAATTGCACTGAAAATGTCAAAGAGTGTCCGCTTCCCGCCTGGGATTCCCTGCTGGCAGGAAATGGCTGCCCTTTGCCCAGCCCCCCATCTGAGCAGGGCTCTCCCGCCCATCTCTCCGGCCAGGCCTCTGCCCCTGATCAGCCCTGAGGACCCAGATGCCCACAAACACCCAGGAGGCCACCAGGGAACATGCTCCTCCCCCATGGCAAAACGCGGAGTCTGGCTTCATAGGGATGCCAGCTTCTAGCACCTAGGAATCCCCAGTCTCCACCAGTACCTAGGCCCTAACCTGGTGCTGAGCCCCTTGGGTCAAAGGCTGGTTTCCCACCTTCTTCCTGCAACAATGTCTGGTTAATGCCACTTCCACCAGAAAGGCTTCCTTGACTACTCTGGCCCCTTAACAAGCCTTGTTTCTTGAAAACATGTCACCTGGTCCTCAGCCAGAGGAGACTGTGAATTGCTGTCCACGAGGTCTGGCCTCCAACAGTGCAGCAAGCCCTGTGAGGCCAGACCCCTGCCAGGGCACGCCCCACATAGCCCTGGATCCACTCAGCAGACAGGGAATGAAATCCAGACAGTTCTCTGCGTGGCAGATGCCCGTTGGAGAACCAGCAACCCGAAAGCTCCAGGGCACATGCCCAGAGGCTGGCCTTTCCGCTCTAGCCACCCCACCCCCAGCCACAGCCGCAGCCATGGCAGTCCAGCTCACCTCCTCCAGGATCCGTGATGTATCCTGCGCCTGTACCACGTCACGGGACGTTGCACATCCAGGAGAGGGTGAAAGGAGGAGAGGAGGGGGAGTAAAAGTGCACTATTAGTGACAAGGAGCACTAGGCTGGGACAAATATCACCTTGAGAGGAACCAGCAGAAACCACCTCCCATCGGGCAAGTGCCACCTATTTCTAGCCACACCCTCCACATGGGCCCTGAGAAAGAAGGTACGCCAGCCATTGATGCAGAGGCACTGGTAGGAGAGGCCAACACGAAAACCCAGAACCCAGGCATCTCTAGAAGTGACAGGAGAAAAGGGAAACGGCGGACAGGTCACGGGGGCTTGTGTGGCAGCCCCAGGAAGCAGACGGCCCTGCAGCCCCGGGCTGCTGCCCCCACCACCGCATGTGAACTTGGGGGGTCCAGGAGAATCAGCTGGGATTCCCAGGAGCAGGCGGGCCTGACTGGACAGGAGAGAGAGCAGCAGAGAGACAGGGGCAGGTGGTGGGGGCGAGCAGAGGGTAGAGTGGGGAGCAGGGGCGAAGGAGGGCTTGCGCAGTAAGATCTGGCTGCAAATTGTGTGGGCTGCCTTGTCAGGGGCAGGCATTCCAACAGGCCCCAGGCAACCATTTCTCCAAGCTGCGGCTGAGCTGGGCGAGAAGTGTTTCCTCAGGCAAATCAGCCTGGGCACCACCACAGCGGGTCTGCATTTTCTACCGGGACCCCCAGGAGAAGGGAGGAGGGCAGGGGCAAGGGAACCAAGTCCCCGTCACTGGTAGAGGAAAGAAACCCCAGTCACTGTGGGAACAGTGAGTTGGGAACTGAGGTCTAAATCGGAGCTTCTGGAACACAAGTATGTGTCAGAATCCTCTGGAGGGCTCGTGAACCCCACCCCCTCAGAGTCTGCTTTAGGAGGTGTGACGTGGGTCCCCAAAAGCAGCATTTCCAGCAGCATCCCAGGTGACGCCATGCTGGGAACCACGGGGCTAAGATGATGGCTCCCAGACCGGGGCGATGCCTGGACCACAGACAGGCTGTGCTTCATTTGGCCCAGAGATTTTTACAGCTACCGAAGGAGTCGACGTGCAACCCAGCTAAGAGCCATGGGGCTGGCAGACCATGAGGTCCCTTCAATCTGAGAGTCTGTGATCTTCTCTGGGAAAACAGGCAGGAGAAGCCGGCGCTGGGTCAGGACCCCACCTCTGTCCACCCCGCCCCTGTGTCCTCACTGGGCCCTCCCGTGCCTGAAGGCAGGAAGGTGGGGGTGGACGCCTGCTGCCCTTTCTAGCCCTGGGCAGGGCTGTAAACACAGAGGCTGGCAGGGAGTTTGAAGAAGAAAAGGAGAGCAAGACTTACCTCAAAGCCAGGAATATGATGGATGGCCGGCTAGAGGGAAGGAGAGCTTTGTTAGGTGCTGGTCACCCAGGGCCCCCTTCACCCTCCGTCCTGCCCTGGTCACCAGACACATCTCCAACCACAAAATGACACTCATGCAATAGGTCAGCAATCAGACCGTTCAGCAGTCTGCAGACTGGAGGCCTAGGGTCCCCTTAAAGCCGCCAGGGAGTTGGTGGGAGTGCACAAGAGGAAGCCAGGTCAGAGGTACACTGTGTCCCCCCTGGCCCCCAGACACTTCACCTGGAACAGCCCTACTTCTACCAGGCTTACCCATCGGGGCCCACATCACACTAAGAGCAGGTTTGAAGATGTGGTTCTAACCCAAACCCCCTACTTTGCAGCAGGGAAATGGGTGGCCCAGGATCAATGCTAAAACAGAGAGGTCCTGCCCTTACCTGTCCCTGGAGTCCCCTCCCCATCACAATTAAGCACCCCTCAACCAGAGCCTCCTCCCAGGAACCACATCAGGACATTATGACCCCAGGGAAAAGACATCCAACGACCAGAGGACTCAGGCATTCTAGCCCAGTCAGAATCTACCCCAAAATTAGCTCCTGTCCTGATTTGGGGTTCTGAACCGATGGTCAAAACCAGGCTTGGCAGGAGGCCTGACTTCCAGAAGTGCCTGTTCAGGGCTCCCCACCTAGTGTGGACCCTTGGTGGGGGAAGAGGACGGATCAGAGCCCCCTGCCTGTGTCCCCACCCTCCCACACTCTACTCCCTGCAGGGTCCCCTGGGGTCCAGACATGGCCCAGCCTCACCTTCTCTCTCTGGATGAGCTCAAAGGAGGCCAGCAGCTCGCCCGCCGGCTGGCTGCCCCTCGTCAGTGGGAACCAGGCCAGCCGGGGCATCCGCTCCAGACTCGGCTGACAGATGCAGCGGCCCATAAACTCATCTGCACCCTGGAAGGGGAGCGGGGAAAGAGGAGTCGGCACACCTCAGCCCAGGGCTCGGATGGCCTCAGAGGCATCACCCGGCCCATGCATGGCCCCTGAACTGGAAAGGGCAGCTCCTGGTGCTGCATGATGAGCTCTACCCACTAAAGGGACACGTGGACAACGTGCAAGCTGGCCTGGCCACTGCAGCTGGCGTTGAAGGCCCACCATGGTGGGGAAGGCCCTCTGTGTGTCCAAATAGTACTGGCCATGTTCAATGTAACCAAGCTCTGAGCCCGTTAGTGACCCGAGTGACAGGATCCTAGCGTTTGTCTAATTCCCTCACAGTACAGGCATTTGATATTTCCAGACTTTTGAATCTTCTAGTCATTTAACCTTTAAATTCTACCACCTTCCGAATGGGAGAACTGATCACACTCATCAAATCATAGGAGCCTTGCTGACATTAGGTTTCCACCTTATTATCCCTTACTTAGCCACCTCCCACAGCTCCCCACCGCCTAGAGGAGGGAGTCCACACTCTTCCCCCCCAGAGCCTGCTCACCTCTCCGGCCCTGCCTGGCCGTGGCTGCTCCTCAGGCCCTGGCCCTCGCGGGGGCCGCTGCCCCCAGTCACGCTGCCCTCTGCCCTTCTCAGCCATCCCGCACAGCCCTGCCCGAGCTCGGCCTCTGACGTGGGCCTCTGTGACCTTGAAGGCCCGCGGAGTCCCACCATGGGACGAGCTTCCCCGAGGGCAGGGGCTGTGGGCAGAACCTGCATCACAGCCCTGACAGCCTGTCCACGGCCCTCCTCCGGAGAAACCCAGAGCAGGACTGGGAGGCACCCCTACCTGCAGTCACCTCACTGCTGGGGACATCCCAAACAGCCGTTCTGGAGTGGCCACCAGATGCTGCGTAAATGCCCACATCAGCCGGTGGCAGATCGCCAACCATTCAGACTGGACACCAGCCACAGCCCTGGGAGGGCTCTGGGGGACTCCTCTGGGGAGCTGTGACCTGTCATCGGATGGGTCACAGAGAGGTTGGGGGCAGGGGAGTTCTCACAGAGCCCCGGCAGCCAGGACAGCAGGAGCCCAGAGCAACCGGCAGGTGCCAGCGTCCGAACTTGTTTGACCTCATTACCGATGAGCACGGCCCCTGCTCTCCCCCCCACCCCGGAACCCTGGAGCCCCCCACTCAGAGCAGCCTGGCTTCCCCCTCTGCGTGATCCCTCCCGGGCACTGCCTGCAGAAGAGACACCGGGTCAGAGTCACGTTTGCAAAAGCAGAAGTGGGATGCTACCCTAAGACAGAGAGTGTGTGCCGCTGCCTCAGGCCAGCCCCGCGCTGTCATCTGCTCCTCCCACTGAGTCCCTCCGGGTCCTCCTGCCCCAAAGGCGCCAGGCCTGTGCTCCTCTGCACACGGTCTCAGGGATACTCCGGTTGCTCAGGCCCCACCCCACGAGGAGCCAGCTTTCCCTTCCGAGGGAAAAGCCCACAGGTCGGCCTCCCCACGCAGGCCTGTGGTGCCCACTGCCAGCTACCCCCACCACCTAGGGAGGCACCCCTAACAGCGTCACCTTCCCTCAGCCCCGTCACCACACCCTCACGGGGCGCCTGACACCTAGTCATGGCATCTCCTTCTGGAAACAGCTTCCAAGCCCTGCCTCCTCCCCTTTCATCACACTGCTGTCCCCAACTCAGGCCAGTGCCTCTTTGCCAACATGCCCCTTCAGCTGACCCAGTCTGTCTCCCCTTTTTAAATGTTACTCTGAGCCTGTCACTCCACGGCTCCCCTGGCCTCGTTCTCTCTTCTCCTCCTTCCCAGCCTGCCCGCCCCTCCCCCGGGTCTCCCACTCGCCCCCTGGCTGCACTGGAACCTCCCACCACACCTCCTCCCAGCACCCCACTCCCATGTTTCCTCCAGGGCCTGTGTCTTCCCCACAGCCTTCCCACACACCAGACCCCAGTGCGCTCTCTCTCCTGGGAACCTTCTAGAGCTATGCTGCATAATACTAGAGCCACTAGCCACCTGCAGCCATTTAAATTTAAAGTCTAATTAACTAAAACTAAGTAAAATTTAAAATTCCATTTCTCAGTTGCACTAGCAACATTTTAACTGCTCCATAGCCGCCTGTGGCCAGTGGCTCCCATTTTGGACGGGACTATAGAGCATGTCCATCAACCAGGAAGTTCTGTTGGGCAGCTATGCCTCTGAGCTGCGTGGCACTCGGGGACCCCCTATCTGCCCAAAGATGCTCCACTGTGACTGGCCCTCCGCTCCCACCTACACTGGGAACCCCCAGGTCAGTCCGCAAGTGCTTGTGCCAACGTGGCTCTCTGATGGGGAGAAGGGACTGGCCTGGGACCATGGAAGCAAGTCAGGGGCCGAGAAAACCCAGCTCCTGACCCACAGCCCAGGGCCCTTTTCAGATCTGTTCCTCTCTGTCATGGGCACAGCACACGTGCTAGCAACCTGCTTTTAAACACTCCCAAATCGTTTTCAGCATGTTGTAGCCTGTGGGGTCAGGGGCAAGGCCGGATGTCCCCGCCTCAGGGCACACCCATCTGATGGGGACCTGTCCCCCACAGCAGTGTCCCTCCCTGAGCCCCCGGAGGCCATGGGCCATGAGAGGACGGTGGAGGAATGCAGACTCACGTAGGTGTCGTGGTCGTACAGCTCCACCACAATGCTGGGTGGCTGCTCAGCGGTGCTGGCCGGCTCCCCGAAGATCTCCATCTCATAGAAGATGAGCGTCTGGTCCCACGTGGGGTTCAGGGTGTTCTTCACCACCACTGTCTTCTGGCTCTGGTGCAGGAAGGAGACGATCGCGTAGGGATCTGTGTGGGCCAGTGGCAGAGAAGGGAGACAGGACACGGCAGAGACCGTGCGTCACACGGGAGTCACAGCAGCCACAGGGCTGGAGCAGGAACACTATCAGGCTGGGGCCCCTGTCTCCGAGGCTCTCCCCACCATCCGTGAGCAGATGGCGGGCCACCATGAGGCCATGCAGCCCGATGCAGGCGACTGAGCACAGAGATCCAGAGAACTTCCCCTTCTGGGCTCCTTCTTGGGTTAGCCGCTGGAGGCAAGGTACAGCTGGAGGAAGTAAGTGCCTGGGTGGCTCATTCATTCATTCATCCAACAAGCATTTAGTGAGCACTTTCTGCATGCCAGGCTAGGGGCTAAGGACACAATGGGAGCAAACCCATAATCCATACAAGCTAATGAAATGACAGTTTTGTTCAGTGCTTTGAAGAATAGAGATAAGGTGCAGGAGAGTGTGTGAGGCAGACATTTGGCTTCCGTGAGACAGATAGAGTAGAACAGAGGTTGGTGGCATCAGAATGCAGACGTGCCCAGATCTGCATCTCCACAAGCTCGCTCTGGCTGCCACATGCAGAACGGACAGGAGGGGGCAGATGCGAGTGTAGGGAGACAGGCTATGAGGCTACTGCACCGGTCTGGGCAGAGACGGCGGTGGCTGAGATAGGCAGGGGACACTAGAGAGAAGCACATGGACTTGAGCACCGTTTAGTCATGGGTGGTCTGAGAGGAACCCGAAGACCCCTGCAGTGCCCTGCTATCCCCCAAACTCCTTTCTAGCCTACTAGCCCCAGCTGGCTGGCCTGGGGCCCACCCAGGAGCCATTCTGTCTGCCTAGGCCCAAAGGGGAGTTGGAGTCACTAGAAAAGACTCTTGGCCAGTGGTTCTCAAACATGAGCCTGCAGCAGAACCACCCGGAAGCCTTGCAGGAACTGCTGGGGCCCCCGCCCAGAGACTCCGGCATCAGGTCCAGTGAGGGTGGGGCCTGAGCATCTGCATTCCTAAGTTCCCAGGTGGTACTGATGCTGCCTTCCAGGGCCACCCTTTGGAAACTAATGCACGAGAAGGTCCTATGGGACTGAATGCATGCCATTCAGGAGAGGAGCAGAGGGCTTGAGGAGGGGCTCCTCCAACTTCTCCCATTAGAACATCGGCCTGAGGCAGGGTCCAGTTTGCTGCCATTTTATGTGACTCAAAGCATCAGGTGCTGAGGCACATAGACAGGGGGGTCTAGGGATGCAGGAGGCCCGCAGCTGGACTCTAGATGCCTGTGAGTGCTGAGCCCGAACGCTGACACATACCGGCCGGCAGCACCTGCTCCATCCTGCAGCACCCCTCCATCCTCTGAGCTTCACCGCCCAGCCCCAATGCTGTCCCTAAGCCTGCACGTGGCCCCAGAGTAATGGCCTCTGTCCTGCTGGCCTCCAAAGGGTGATGGGATGTCCAACTGCAATCCTGGGGCTGGCAATGGGAGACATTACTTTCCCACAAAGGGAACGGGAGCAGGACCGGCTCTTGACCTTAAGGAGACCAACCGACATGCCATGGCCACTGGACAGGAGGTGACAGAGAATGACCTTAGAAGAGGTGGGAAGGTTGAGGTGGGTTCCCATCATGGGATGGAGGGAGCAGGGTCCAAGAGTCTGGCTATTTTTAAGAGAGAAGGGGATCTAAGTTAGGGCATGGGGAAGCCGGGATGGCTCAGCAGCTTGAGCGCTTGTCTTGCAGTCCCGGGATCTGAGGATCAAGACCCGACTCTGGCGTGTGTGGACCCATATGCTGAACTGGGGTGTGGCCCCCAGTTCGGTTCTCACCAGGACGAGCTTCTCATGTGGGAGGCCCTAAGGCTCGCAGGGGTGTGCCTTTCATGGGGGAGGCCCCCAGCCCAGTCCCTGCCCTGCATGCCTCCCCCCACCTGCCCACCTGTGTGGAATGAAACTATGTCGAGAACTGATGACGTACAGCTATGGCGACTGCTCTGGGCCCTCCCCCTTCTCTCTGTCTATGTCTCTCTCTCTGTCAGAAATAGTAGAAAATAAACCTTTCAGTTAGGCCAGAAGCTGAGGGCACTCACTGGCTGAGCAATGCCAGGTTTAGTTAACAGGAGGCAGCCACCAGCCTGGACAAGCTCGTTAGCCTTCAGACACAGAAGCACACTGGCGTCAACCCTGGAGGACTTCCTGCAGGAAACGGGTTTGGAACCTAATTCTTGGGGTAGACAAGGGCAGTGGGAGGCTCATGGCAGGCAAAAAACGCCACCCCATCCCGCCACCGCCACCTGGTGAGAGTCTCCATGGCATGGGGCTCCCCCCTTCCATGCACCAGCCGGGCAGGGCTGGCCCTGAGCCCTGCCCCTCCTGCCCCTGGCAGGGCCCAGCGGCGTCTGTGCATTTAATGAAACCGTCTGGCTGTGATACCATCAGCTCCAAGCTCGGCAGAGCACCTCTCCCCGGTTCCAGTAAGGGAAAGAGGGAGCGTTCCGATAAATAAAACCATATTAGAGAGCCAGCGAAAAAGCCTCTTTTGTTCCCACCCCCCGTGCTCCCCAATGCTTTATTTTTATAAGCGCGCAAGCCCCAGACCGACCACGTTTACACAAAGATCACAATTGCGCATTGTAGCGGCTGCGCACACTGTATTGGTGTTGGCAGCACCCCCCACGCTGGCCCCTGAGCAGGCCGACTCCTTCCAGCAGCCCCATCAGTGCAGGCAATGAGCTCAGCGCAGGGGGATGGGGAGGGGGTGGCTTTCAAACAAAAATCACCCAGACCCACACACGCGCCCCACCCGCCCATGGGAGGAAAAAACACACAACAAAGGCATTGTAAAGAGCAGGCCCGGAGGCCCGGGGCCGCAGACACTGGGCTACTGTGTGCTGGGGCCAGCCCTCAGAAAAAAAAAACAACAAGTTGGGGGTGGGTGTTGCTGAAGCAAGGTGGTCAGATGAAGGAAAGCCAGACAGACACACAGACACATCCCTCTTCCAGGAAAGCCGAGAGCAGGCAATAGCCAAGCCCAAGGAGAGGGGGAAGGAAGGTGAGGGGCCGGCTCTTGGCCGTCCTCCCCCACCCAGCGGGCTCCCCGGAGCCGCTCCCACAGGAGAGGCAGCAGCACGGGCTCTCGGCCCCGCCTGCCAAGCCACACGGAGCGCCCCGGAGCTGATGCGGAATGTGAGAGGTCAGAGCTCCCTGCCGGCCACAAGGTGCCCTGGGAAGTTCCGGCTATGAACACGGAAGGTTCTCCCGGACTCCATGGCTGTGCGAGGCCCCAGGCAGGTGATTCTTGTGCTGGGCCTGGAGCCCTGCACCTGAGTTCTGCCGCTCAGACCCTCCTGGAGCTGCAGGGAGAACACTTCTGCATTCACAACTCACTACACTGTCCTCCTGGGCCTTCCCACCAACCAGTGCAGACCACCGGAAGAGGGGACAGGGCAGGTGGCCTCCTCACACCTGTCAGAAGAGGGAGCTTTGCCCCAGGAAGACTAAGTCACTAGCCCATGCACACACGCAGCCAGGACTCGAGACGAGGACTCCTAGTCCAGTGCTCCTTTTGCCATGCCACGCTCATAGGAATAGGGTCCTTAAAAGAGAATGGACTAGATCACTAGTAAGGTAATGCAAATGAAACGATATTACAGCAACCTCATTTCTGTAAAATTAAGAAAAACGGTTTAGAATTATAAAACCCAGTGTTGGCAAATATTTGATGAAATAGGTCCTCTCCTTATTGCTGGATGCAATTCAGCAAGCCTTCAAGAAAGCAATTGGGCAGTATGCCCAGGAAAACATAAAACTGTTTATACCCTATTTCCCATATTCCTGGGAATCATCCAAATTAACCAGAAAGCTGTATGTACAAAGATGTTCACTCTAGCGTTATTAGTGATCCATCACTCATTCGGTGTACGATTATTGACTGACCAGCATGTGGTAGGTAGGCATGGTGCGAGGAAAATGAAGATGAATGAGACATGACCCAGGCTCTTAAGCTCATGACTACTGGTGGGAAGTGGTAACTAAACAACAGTTATAACATAAGGTAATGTGCAAATTCACAGGGGTGTGTATGAGGTGCTAGGGGTGGGGGGTGCCCAGTGTAAGCTGGTGGCACCAAGTCAGTCTTTCCAAAGGAGGTCTCCTACCCTGTGTCTGAGGAACGTGGAGGTGACCAAAGCAGATCGCAGAAAAGAGGGTGCCTAGGCACCGCGCACGGGCCTGCAAAGGCCCCGAAGAGCACCGGTGTTTGGGACACAGCAAGGGAGCACCCAGGGCAGTGGGGATAGAGGAGGGAAGAGGAGGAGGCGGGCAGATCACAAAGGGTCCTGGATTCACACTCGGCGACTTGGACTGAACCCTGTAGATCAGTGATTCCCAGAACGTGTTCTTTGAAACGTGAGTTCCCTGGGGAGCTAGTGAGAGCTTAATCGCGCAGGCTCCTAACCCGGCAGCCACCTCAGCCTTTCAATGCCACTGTGTGTTGTAAATCTCTAAGTGGGCAGCGTTTCCCAGTCTCTCCGGCTCAGGAACCCTTCTTAAGTGGGGCATTTCAAAAGCCTCCAATGCACTTTGGAAAACAGCTCCTTAAGCTCAATGAGAAAATGCCCCCAACCAGAGCCAGGGTTAACTAAAAGCTTTGCTTCAAAAGAGGGGGTAGGCCCTGACTAGCATCCAGACATAGGAAGTCCAATAGTGCGCAGGCCCCAGCACCGCCCAGGATCAGGGGGAACCCTGAAGCGCTGGTCCCTGTAGAGGTAACCTCAGCTCCGGGGCAGCCACAGTTCATCAGACCTCACTGTGGCCTGGCCTCACAGCATCACCCCACAGATACCCCCACAGCTTTACTCTCCCAGGAAACACAAAGGTCAACAAAGAGAGCACAGCACCCTCTGCTTTCTTGACAGATACCCCACCCCTGTCAAGTCATGACTTGACATCTGGTCTACTCACCATCTCTCATTCACTTCACTGGGTCAGGCTCCCTGAGCAAAATGACCTGTGAGACTCTTTCTAAGATGAGTCCCTGGGTCCCTTGCACTAAGGACCATGATGCTCTGGAAGGTGGTGACCTCAACCCAGTGCTGCCCAAGTACTGGCGGTATTGGTGGCAACTCTGTAACCAGAGATTGCGGTTCCCTCAAACCACAGCAGTGTTGGTGCCCAGCTAGGGCAACGCAGAATTCGCTGGGGGACAATTGGGCAAGGCAGACAGCTGCCTCCCCAAATCCCTCTGAGAAGTAGCAGTCTACAGTAAAGAGCAACTTCGGGGAAGCGATGCCGCCCATTAGGGATGGTGTTGAGGACGTGTGCTTTGTAAGTCCTCTCGAACCTTATCTGTTCCATGTGAAGTAAGCCAGAGCCTTCTCCTGCAGGCTCCCCAAGCAGCAACCGCAGCCCCGTCTCAAAGGGAAGTCATCTGAATTTAGTATCCTTTGCTACTTCCTATGCCTGATCGCTACACAGGCCCCACAGACGCATCACCACATGCCACACATACCCCTCCAGGGGTCCAGAGAACTGTGGTGACCGAACCCTCAAACCCCACCCAAGGCAACATCCTCAGGCAGCCTGGACAGCAGGATCTCCACAAGACTCCCTTTCCTGACTGAGTTTCACATGATTCGGCAAATGTTTCCTGGGCAATTCCTGACTGTTCCCCCAAACCCTCAGGCAGGGAGAAGGAGGCAGACACAGCCCCAGTCTCCGGGCTGCCCCAAGGCCCACCATGTCGGGGACAAGCAGGGGGCACAGCTCCGGGCCTTGGGAGGCCATCCCTGTGAGTGCCTCCAGTGGGCAGAGTTGACCGCCGCTTCCCTTCAGGAGGGAAGCCCTCTCTGCCCCAGGCCCCCACCCCCAGCAGGGAGGCCAGACCATGAGACCAGTGACCGACGCTGTGCTGGACCCTCCCCTGGCCCCAGACATTCTGGATTCACACATGAGTTTCCTCTGAGAGATGCCAGCCGGTGGCCGTGCACAGCCCGTGGCCGCCAGCCGCCCCAGGGTCAGTTCCAGGGGAGAAATTGCTTTGGTTTAGGGTTTGGGAGTGAAAATAAACACTCTGGGTTTTATAGGTTCACCCGTGTTGGCTGCTGTTTTCCTTTCCAGCAGCTGCTCAATCAGGCCTTTCATTCAGAAGCCAGTGGCCTCTGAGGAAGCCCTGGGCAGTGCCCTCAACGCTCAAGGGATGTTTATTTGGGGAAGGGGGTGGGGCCGGGATGGAAAGTGTGACGTCTCCGCAGGCCAGAGACGGGCTGGAGCAGGCACGGTCCCCAGCGCGGGTTCCTTGGAGGAGTTCCCTCCCTACAGGGTCGTCCACCAGCCTGGCCCGCAAAGGATCAGGGGCCCGCCACCTGGGCCCCTCCTCACCACACGCCCCCCACAAACACTGCCTGCACCCCCACCTCTCCCGCTCTGCCCCAAAGGAAGAGGAAACAAGGCTGTGAATTGGGCCACTTCTATTTCTTTCAGAGTATGTTCTAAGTGTCAGAAAGCCTCCTGGAAGTTCCCCAGGAAGTTGCAGCTGCGGATAGCAGCCCCTGGCCTGCCAATCCTTGCATGCTGGTTTTCTGTACACTTCACAGACATGCTCTAGGGACCCTGCACCCAAACCACGGGGCATCCACCCTGCGCCTGGCGGCCCAGGGCTGGCGAACAGGTCCCTGAGAGGAGAGGAGTGAGGGAAAGCACAGCTGCTGGGGAGGAGGAACCAGAGTGGTCCCCAAGTGGGGAGGCGCGGGGCTGGGCAGGAGAACAAGTGGGTGGCTCTAAGTGGGCTGACCAGGTGTGCTGTTGAAAATGGGACAGAACACAACAGTATGTCTGATCCGCCTACTGACACCTTGACTTTAGCCCAGTGAGATTAGGCTTAACCATACGTGCCATTTGAAATGGGACGGTACCGTTGTTTTCTGTCCCATTTAAAATAGCATGTCTGGTCAGTCTAGGTATAAGCTGCGGCCACATTCTGAGAACAGAAGTTCACTCTCATAGGAGAACTCAGTTCTACTCGGGCATTCGGAGAATGGTATATCACCTGTCAACTATTTTAAACTCAAACAATTGAGTTAAGCTATCTGAGTCTCGGTTTCTTAGTCTTTAAAATAGGGATGTCAAATACCTACCTCATAGGAGAGTTGTAAGGGTTACATGAAATAATGTCAGTAAAGCGCCTGGGTTCACAGTGAGCTCTCCGTACGTGTCAGTTCTTTAGATACCAAGTGCTGCAGGCTCCAGGGTAAGATAAGGCCCCTTCCTAGAGGAGCTCACAGACACAGGGGAGGACGTGGCAGAGCTAGATGGCAACTGGTCTATGCAGCGGGTCAGGGCTCTGAGAGGGTCTGAGGAAGTGCTGGCCAAGTGCTGAGGAAGAAGCAACCAGCTCAGCTTGGGGAGGAGTCAGAGGGCATCTGGGCTGGGTCTTGAAGGATGAATAGAAGTTTTCTGGGTTAAAAATAGGGAAGGAAGGCATTCTAGGCAGAGAGAACACTGAGTGCAAGGGCCAGGAATATGGAAGAGCTCAACAGATGTTGATCAACATTGGTGGAGCCAGAGCTAGAGGATAGAGGAGAATCAGGGAATGAGGATAGAGGAGAATCAGGGAATGATGAAACTGGCAGGGTCCACGGGGGTCAGATCACAGAGGAGTTATCCACCAGTTGTCCACTCTCCCTGAAGAGTTAGGGATTTGCCCATCAGTGTCTGTGTTTAAAATCAGGGGAGTGACATGACCAAATCTGTCTGGGGCAGTGCAGAAGGTAGCAGGGAGGCCAGGAGATGACAGAGTGTCCACATAGGAAGGGGCAAGGCCAGTTCTCAGGGACATCTTCAAGAGAGATTCGGGAGCCAGAATCAACAGGACTGGGTGTTTGATGGTTTCCAATCTGATAGGTAATTGCACATACTGATGTGACACAGGACCAAGGTGGGAAATGCAAGGGGGCCCAGATAGTGGGGGGAGGGGGAAATGTGTCACAAGGAGTTCAGTTTGGACAGAATGAGCTGGGATGCCTCTGAGGCATCCAGGGGGAGATACCTAAGGTGTGGCTAGACATAAGGGGCTCCTAGGAACTAAAGACCTAGAAGCTTCCCCAACATGAGTGGTCACTGAAGCTGGGGGGGTGTCCCCAGTGCCCAGCGAAGAGGACACAGACTCACTCTTGAAAACGTCAGGCTTAGAGGGCAGTGAAGCACCCAGGTAGGAGCAGGTAGAGCAGGAAGGGGCTGCAGTTGACCCCAGAGAGAGGGTGTCTGGGGACCAAGGCCAGAGGGACTTTTGGGAGGGGACAGTCAGTAAAGCCAAACCCTGCAGAGGGGTCAAGCAAGCCATCTGACACCTGGGAAGCTATGGTTACCCTGGCAACAACAACCACCTCTACAAACCCAGCGAACATAGCCCTGCACCTGCAGGGGAAGCCCAGGGCTGCGTTCCCTGTGCTCCGAAGGCCCAGTGGCTTGGTTCCCAGCTCTGAGCCCCTGGTCACTGGCCTGCCTCCCTTTTCTGACCTACCAGAAAAAGAGTCCTTGTCCATCGAAGGTAGGTCCCGGGCCTGGTACATGTAGCAGCGCAGATGGTAGCGGTTCCCATCTGTACCGAGTAAGAAACAGATGCTGAGTGTTGGGCCAGGGGGTGTCTAAGAGCTGGGGCTAGAGAGGAAGGTGTAATCTGTCCCTAGGAAGGGCAGCAGACAGAAGGGTTGAACAATAGAAATGACACATGTCACCCTCTGCAGGAGTGAGCCACTCAGAGTCACAACAGACCAAAGTTCAAAAGTAGACACCTGAGTGATGTGTCCATGGGCTTGGAGAGAGTTAGGAAGGGAGACAGGGGAGGAGGAGGAGGAGGAGAGGCCGAATAGACGATGGGGAAGCCAGACGCACAAGACCTTGAATGCCCGATGTGAAGCTTAGGCTGACACACACACACCACAAACAAGCATGTGTGTGCTCATGTGCACGCATGTATGTGCATGTACACACACACACACCAAAGGACAGTGACTCACCAAAATGCACACAGACTCAGTTCTCCACAGCACCACATATACACCTGACCATGTGGCCCATGCAAACAGAAGGGTAAGATTACACATCCATCCATGTCACTCACTGGACACCTCCAAGCATTACTTACAGTCGAAGATGCAGGAAATCGTAGGTCTGTTCACACCAAAGCTCAAGGTGGAGATGGACGTGGAATCTTCACTCTTGTCATCCACCACGCCACCCTGGGGACACAAATCTGGTCAGGGAGATTCTGACCCTGAGCCTAGGGCTGGCAGGGGGACTGGTCCCAGAGAACTGGGTTAGAAGACCTCTAGACAATGCCCCTCAGCCGCCAAGAGCTGGGCCCTCAGCCTCCAACTTCACTCTAGGGAAGCGCATCCTCTCTTGCAGTCCACAGACTCCAATGTCAAGTCCACAGGAAAATTCGTCTCCTTCTCTAGTAGAGACCACACCAGAATGAAAGTTTGACTTGTTCCAACCCAAGAGGTTGGAGTTTGATCAAAGGAAAGACTTTAAGAGGATCTCCAGGGGAAGCCGGGATGGCTCAGTGGGTTAAGCGCTCACTTTGCAGCGCTGGGGACCGGGGATCGAATCCCGGCCCCGGCCCATGCAGAACCATATGCTGAGCTGGGAGCTCCCCCAGTTCAGTTCTCTCTCTGTCTCTGGCTCTCTCTCTCTGTCAAAATAAATAAATAAATATTTTTTAAAAAATTTAAAAAAAAAAAAAAAAAAAAAAAAAAAAAAAAAGAGGATCTCCAGGGAAAATCCAAGGGGATGATCTGCCCACTGGGATAAATTATGAGCAGCCAAAGCCTGGAGGGCCTAGTCTAATGTCTCTGTCCACCCCTGTGTATCTGGGGACAGTGCTGGTACCAGGGATACATACACAGACACTGAGCTGGGCCCCCAGGCTCGGGCTGAGGCCAGGGTCAGGGCCAGGAGTGGAACTGGGAACTGGGGTTCCAAAGCCAGTTTTCAGATTACTGTGCATAAAGCTAGATGGTCATGCCCCTCCCCTTGTCCTTATTAGCACTGGGCTCTAACCACTGGGCCAGAAACCGCCTTCCCTGGATCAGAAGCCCACCTCCCTGGGGCGCTGACCCCTCTACTGCAACCTCTGCCACACTGCAGCCTCTCAATGGGGTCCTATATGGTTTGGGGGGCTTGGGGACTCAATACAGACCAAGGCCCACAAAGTACTGGAAATGCTCCAGTCACACCGCAGCCCAGCCTCCCAGGTGTGGTCTTCTATAACATCAGGCCTATAAGCCTCCCACAGCCCAGAGCCCAGGAGATGGGCTGGGGAGAGCTGTCCACTCCCTCTGCTGTCACTCGGATTTCTCCAAGTCCATCTCTCCTTTTTCCATAGTCACCTACTCCGTTCCCTGCCCAGGCCCTCTACCCAAGACACACGTACACACACCTTGACCAAAAGCCCCAGCCTCCCCTGGTGTGGCCTGTTCTTCCCGCCCAGGCCATCCCAGAATGGCCACTTCCCAGGGCCTCTGTGCTGGGCTGCCCAGACCCCCCCTGGTTGCAGCTATTTCCCAGGAACCCCGGCCTCTCTCAGGGCCCTGGAGAGACACAGTCCCCCAGCGCCTCCAAACACAAAGTGCCGGGCTACTCCTGTGTCCATCCTCTCCAACCATGCCCCCCTCATGCCCGACCCCTTGACCAAGATGCTTCCATGGATGCCAGTCCTCCCACTTCTGATCTGTCCACACCCAGAGCCAGAACCAGTGTCGTTGCCCAGTCACCACTTGGATGCCCAGCCCAAAGCCTTTGGTGGCTCTCACTACCTGAAGGGTCCTGGTCAGACCCTCAGCGACCTGCCCCATCTTCCCCGTCCCACACGAGGGCTTCCTCCCCTCATACCCAGCCCCCAGCTTCAGGCAGGCCACGCTCCTCAAAGCTGGACCAAAATCACACCTACTCCCATCGCAGGCTCAGCTGTTCCCTAGCCCCAAGTGCCAACGGCTGTCACCGTCCTTCGCTGGTCACTCTGGGTCAACAACAAAGTGCATCCTAAAGGTAGGCCCGTCTTGCTCTGCTTCATCCCCACAAAAGGGACCAGAAGACTCGTGCACAAAAAAGACACGGTCATCTGCAGTCCCCGGGGCCTCGCTGAGGACCTGCTACAACTGGGCAGCTCTGGCGCCCATGACAGAGCCTACAGGGAGCTGCATGACCCCTCGTCCTCTGGCCACACTTCACAACAAGCTCTAGAACCAGATTACGGGGCTCCGATTCTGGCCCTGCCAGGTACTGGCTGTGTAACTTTGGACAGGTGGCTTAACCTCTCTGAACGAGTCTCTGTAAATTTGAGATAATGCTCTAGTATCCACTTCAGAGAGTTGCTGTGACTCTCAAGGAGATAACTTACACGTTGTTTTTAGCACACCACCTGGTCCATAATAAATGCTTCATAAATGTTTGCTATGAATGAGAGAAATAAGGCACAGGCGGGCGGGGAAGGTACGTCATAAACTATGAAGTTAGCAATTGTGCTCGCAGGTGGTATTCACGCATCCCGTATTTGTTCCAAATTATTCCAGGAGCTGAAAGAGTGGATATGTCGGGAGCCACAGCCCTGGGCAAAAATCAAAATCAATCAATCAAGTCATCGGTCTCTGAACACACACACAAGCAGGATAACGGGGAAGGCCACTGCTATAAAGAGAAGCAACGGCCGCCGTGCCTGAAGCCTCCCTCCCAGGCAGGTGTGGACCCCGGGAGCCCGGGTTCCCACCAGGAAAGGTGTATGGCGTGGCGGTGTTGCCTTGGCACCCCGCCAAAGCACGCACCGAGTCCAGCAGCTAACGGCTCCCAGCTTCTGGGTCTGCGAAGCTACACATCGGGCTGGACCTGGGGGGCCCAGCCGGCCACCCGAGGCGTGAGGTGCAGACGCGCCAAGGAAAGCAGATCCGGACGCTGGGAATGGCTTGGCCAGCCCCCGGGTGCAACAACGCGTAGCACTTGCAGCTCGGTGCAGTGCGGTGGGGGGCCCGCGGGGGCAGGGAGGAGGCCTAGCTCCACGGCCCTTTCACCTCAGCCAGGCAGCACACAGGCGCCCCCCACAGGCAGGTGCTAGGATGGGCGCAGGGAGCAGGGCCGCCTCTGCCCCCCAGAATTCCTTGTCTGCCTCCTGGCCTACCGGGACCTCCCTGCTTGCAGATCACTGCCAGTGCCCACTCCACTCACCTCACACCTCCCCTCGCGGCCTCCCGCCAGCACCACTCCCACCCACGTCCTCCACTGGGGGCCTTGGCAGCACTTGCGGGGTCTCAGTCCAAAGGCAGGGCCACCGCAGGGGATTAGAAAAGGTGTCCCCCTCCCTGGGATTTCCACAAAGGCCAGGGCCAGCTATCTCCGGCCTAGTTCTGTGCCCAGCCCTCAGCAGGCCCTGGCACAGACAATGACCATTCTTCAGAGGAAGGAACCAGTGTTCCCTCCAGGAACGCCCCTCGTACGGCCTGGGGTCCTCCACCAGTCGTGCGTGCCTCCGGAGGGGTCAAGAGCCCCCTCCCACCCCACCCCACTCCTCCACAGGGCCCTCTGCCACCCCCACCCCCCGTGCCACCCACGTATGGACCTGCCACCTCCTTCCCCTCTTCCCCTCATACATAGAGACCAACGGGGCTGGCTGGGAAGAAGCAGGGAGAACCAGGAGCTGGGCTAAGGGACACCCGCTAACCAGCTGCCCTGGTTCCTACCTGGGCCAGAACTCCAGCCTCACAGGTGGACAACATCAGTACACATCTGGCCCTCCTGGGTCCTGAGTTCTCCACAGTCCTCTGTGTGCTCACACTGCTGGTCCATCCTGTGGTCACACTGCCCACTGTCCTCTGTGTGCTCACACTGCCAGTACCTGTGTGGTCACACTGCCCATGGTACCCGGTGTGGTCACAAGGTGAGGCCCCTGTGTGGTCACACTGCCCACTGTCCTCTGTGTGGTCACACTGCCAATACCTGTGTGGTCACACTGCCCATGGTACCCGGTGTGGTCACAAGGTGAGACCCCTGTGTGGTCACACTGCCCACAGTCCTCTATGTGCTCACACTGCTGGTCCATCCTGTGGTCACACTGCCCACTGTCCTCTGTGTAATCACACTGCCAGTACCTGTGTGGTCACACTGCCCACTGTCCTCTGTGTGGTCACACTGCCCACTGTCCTCTGTGTGGTCACACTGCCCACTGTCCTCTGTGTGGTCATACTGCCAGTACCTGTGTGGTCACACTGCCCACTGTCCTCTGTGTGGTCACACTGCCCACTG
>PVKE010013372.1:0-16186 GCA_004027555.1 Craseonycteris thonglongyai | reverse complement strand
GGTCACACTGCCCATGGTATAGTGTGGTCACAAGGTGAGACCTCTGTGTGGTCACACTTCCCAAGCCCCTACCCCCCCTTGTGATCACACAGCCCATGGACCTCTATGTGGTCACACATCCCACCTCCCGTGTAGTCACACTGCCAGTCCGCTGTGCAGTCCCACTGCCCACTGTCCTCTGCTAGGAGGTAGCAGTCGGACACTCCCCAACACCCACACCCCAGCTGGTTTCCATGTTAAACCAGCTGGAGCCCTCTGGGGTCCTCTTTCTTGCCCCTATGCCTCTTGCGTGTAGGTCTCTCTGCCCCATTCTTCCCCTGCTTCTTCCTCATCTTCAAGGTCACTCTACACAAAGGAGCAAAGCACCCCTCCCCTGGGCTCCCACCGTGCCCAAATTTCCCTATTGCACCTGCCACCCCCACCGTAGACACCTGTCTGGCAGCCTGCCCCTCCCACTGAGAGCACTGGAAGGATGCCCTCATAGGCCCAGGGCAGCTCACACACAGCAGGTGCTCAGTACACAATGAGAGAAGGTATGAACAAATGGACAAGTGAATGAGCCCGTGCCTCCAGTGGGGACGGCGTGAACTCTGGGCAGAGCTGATGACAAAGGCCAGCCCATCGCCCGGGCCACAGGGTCCATCTGCGCATTGACGCAGATAACCCAACGTCACACTTTCCTCACGTTGCCGTCCGTATGTGGTCACTTTCGTTTGTGGGTGTGCAGGGCTCCCACTCCGGGAGCTTCCCTCAAAGAAAACAGTGAGGCCTCGAGAAAACCTGCTTCAGGAGCTGCTGGACAGCATCTCCACCCCATCAGTCCTCCCCGTGTTTGCTGAGCACATACTTTGTGCTAGACCTTCCCACACTCTGGTGGGACAATGAATATTACTGCTCATGGAGGCACACCGTCACACACCCCCACATGCACTGCACACATGTATCCTGCCCCACCCACATACTCATACACACATTCCCACACACCCCACAGCGTCCCGCTCTTCCCGCTCACGTGGCTTTATTTCCATCAGGGCACTTGTTACCCAGACACGGGCTACGGTAATGTTTTTGTTGGCTGTCCACCCCACCCCCAGCCCATGGGCTCCATGAGGGCACGGCAGTGTCCTCAGAACCTACTACCACGCCTGGGGCAGAGAGGCCCTTGGTAAACACTGAACCAATGGATCAGTTCTTGTGGCGCTCATCTCTGTACACGCCTCTCTCGTCACGCAATCATTCTCTCTGGAGGGAACTGTTTGGGGCTAAAGGAACTTGCTGAGGGCTGAGCCTGGCTTGAGGGCAGGCTCTCAGAGACAGCAATCACATAGACCAAAAGGAGAAGAGGCGATACGTGAACATGCAGCGTGCCGGACACGGGCTTCCCGCCCTTAACAGTCACCCTCCCCGCTCTGGGGCACTTAACACGCCCAGGGACTTCTAAGAGCTGAGAACAAGGAGCTGAATTCCAACAAGCCCTGACAGGGCCCGGTCCTGCCTCCCGTTTAGAGACAGGGAAACTGTGGCACACATAGGCAAGGCAACTGAGTGATCTCGGGATGAAAGAGCGGCCTGCAGGTATTGAAACGCACAATGGGCAGCACCATTTCAGGGGCACAGAGTAGAAAATTGAGGTGACCCATTCATTTTACAGATTCTGACACTCTGACGTAGAGGGTGTGCTGGGGATCGGGCTCCACGTCCAGGACCCAGAAGGGGAGAGGGGAAGGAACTTGCCTGAAACTCACAGTACAGGTCAGGGAAGGGGAGCTGGAGTGCTGCAGGGAAGCCCGGTTCCTGACACTCAGGTTCTTCATTCTAAAGACGCAATTGTGGGAACACCCACTGAGTAGGACTATTGAAAATGCAGGAATTTTCACACGTGAAACTATAGACTTTGGGGGCCAAATAGTTCTTTGTTGTGGGGCTATCCTGTCCATTGTTGGGTGTTTAGCAGCACTCAGTAGATGCCCATAGCACCTCCCACCCTTCCATTGTGACCACCAGAAATGTCACCAGACATTGTCACATGTCTCGAGGGTGGGGGTGGGGATTGAAATTGCCTCCAGTTGAGAACCATTGATAAAAATTAAGTAAAATGCACCCACTGCCCTTGGCAGGTTCCTGGCATTCAATAAATGCTAGTGATGCTAGTTTAGCTCTTCGATCTCTCCAGTCTCATGTTAAAAGATGTCCTCTCTGCCTTACTCCCTATCCCTCAGCTTTCTGGAAATTCGGAATCCATCACCTTCCCTCTTCCTCTCCATCTGGAATGTCCTCCCTGTTGAGCTAACTTGAGCTGTTCCTTCAGCTCAGGAATCACTGAGGCTTGGACAACTCATCGGCTGGCTTGCCTGCATCACCGGCCTGTACCCAGCCTCTCCGGGCTGTTCTGCATCCATCACTCCATGTGCATAGGCGAGGCACGCACACTCCCTTACCCCCTGCACCCAGCCCAGGGTCTGGCACAGAGTAGGTATCCACTGAAGACCTGTCACAGGACTGCCCAGCAGTCCCCGCCCTGAGCCAGGTGGGCAGCACTCACTGAGGCCCAAGGTCCCAGGGGAAGGGACAGGGAAGTGTGCACCAGAAAGAGCCCTCCCACCCTCAGGAGGCTCAGGGCCTGACCACAGAAAGCACACGCAATGTGGATCCACGGCACCTCCGGGTGGGGTCATCGCAGGGTGAAATGGACAGGGTGGGCCGTTGGAAGGTCTCATTCAGGAAGGCTTCCTGGAGGAGGGGCAAGAGGAAGGGTGCTGGGACAGGGGGCATAGCAGCAAGCTGGAGGCCAGCCCTCAAGCTCAGGGGAAAGGCTTGGCTAGAGGGGTGCGCTGGGAAGAGGGGGAGGCAAGGACAGGAGAGGGAGGGCTGGCTTCTCCTGCTCTCACTCAGAGCCCTGGACAGAGCCAGGCTGCAGGGGTGGCTGATGCTCTGGTTTCTACCCACCCACCCTTCACTCCCACTCCACCAGCACACTCTTCCCCAGCCCCAGGACCAGGCCCAGGGCATTGGGTTTCCCACAGTCACATTCCTGCCTCCATAGCTCATGTCAATGAGACTCCCAGGCTGGGGCTGGCAGCCACGCGGTCTGCGGCCAAGCACTCCATCTTGGGGCTAGCTGTGTAAGGGATCCTGCTGCTCGCCCAGGGGACTGGGTAGCCTCCAACTGCTGCTGCCCAGCTGCCAGCCAGGCTTAGAAGTGCGAGGAACTCTCTCCCTCCCATATGTTGTGGGGCTCCCCCGGGGGTCCCCAGAGCTAGCAGCCAAGCCCACCTTAGTCTGCTGAGCATTCATGCTCCCAGGACCTCGATGGAGCCACCCTCCTGGGAAGAGGTAGGCAGGTTCTGGGGAAACAAGCAGTCTATGAAGGGGACGCCTCAGCCCACCTAAATTGGACCCAAGAGCAGCACAAGACTGCTAGCATGTCTGAGACTGCTTCTGCACCACAGGGGGGTCACACACACACACACACACACACACACACACACACACTCCTCCCTCTGGAATTCGCACAGTGCCCCACACAGGGCCTAGAGGTCAGGGTCTATAAAGTGGAGGCAGGAGGGGGACAGAGGGGCAAGAGCAGAGGTGGAGGCAGCAGGAGACAGGCTGAGCAGGGAGGGGGGTCCCTAGACTGAGCAGGCGGGAGGCAGAGCCACATCAGCCATGCCTGTGGCAGTTGGGAAGGAAATGACAGAGCCTCCGAGGTATCCTGGGTACACATTAGGGCACCCCCTTCCCCAGCAGAGTCAAGCAGATGGGTGCAAGGGGCCAGCACCCGCCTCACTGGACGAGGAGAACTCAACTCCTACACATGATGGACTCAGAGCACAGGTGACTAAGCTGTTCGGAAGGGAGGTACTGTTAAAGGGCCCCCATCTCTCTACTTATGTAAATAGAATTGGGAACCACCCCCACCCCCAGAGCAGCCAGTGCTAGAGCCCACTTATGTGGCTCATGAGAAGAGACCGTTAAATTTTCAGCCACTTTGCAAGCCAGTTTTTAATCATAGCCATTTGAAAAAAATTGAATCATACAAATTTACAACTATAGAAATGAATTCAAAAAACAAAGCTGATGAATACTCAAACTCATCCCTTCTTAATTATTTTACTACCTTTTGCAGTTGTCCTGCTCCTGCGGTTATTTCTGCATAGAGCACCGGTGTGGTGGAAATACTATGCAGTAGTGTGCTGCTGCCAATCTCTTCCCACCTCCACATTCAACGATGCCACGTGGCTGGCCCGAATCAGCCAGGGCCGAGATAGTTACACCATGGAAGTCAGCAAATGCTGCGTGCCAGGGCAGGATCTGTTTTCTGGATTTTTTCTCCAGAAAGCTGGTTGTTAAACACTGACCAGCACAGTCCTAGAGTGACCTGCCAGGATCTCTTCTTCACTAAGGGGTTTGCCGGGACATCCAAAGAATACAGGCAAGGTCGGATAGAGTGCTACAAGGTGTGCATGGGCTCATTGCCAGCCAGAAGATTTCTCACAATACTCATGTGAGGAAGCACAGTGAGAATCACAACTACTTGTCTGCTCCATGCCTCGGTTTGCTTACCTGTAAAATGAGAAGACTAGTAAAACCCACCTCTTAGGATTGTCAGGAGGGTTAAGTGAGATGATACACGAACAGGGAAGAAGGTAGTGCTTGACAAGTGGCATATACCCCAGGACAGACGGTAAACTTTGTCCATAAAGAGCCAGTTAGTACATATGTTGGCCTTTGCAACCACCCAGCTGCCACAACATCAGGAGAACAGCCACAAACAATGTCCACCCAGACAAGCCTGGCTATGCCAGTGAAGCCCCATTTACACAAACGGGCACAGGGCTGGATTTGCGTGCTTAGCTGCCCCCACTCTGTAAGGGGAGATTATTTTTGTGGTGCTGTTGTCATTCCTGTCTGGTGAGTAAACTGGGGCCCAGAGGGGTTAACGTCTCCCTTAGGGTGGCACAGCAAATTCATTGGCAGAGCCAGGGGTCTCCCAGGACCCCCACAGGGCCCTTTCTAGCTCCTGCTTCCCCATAGAACTCAGCACCTGAGCAGGGCTCTGGGGCAGGACAGGGCCGGGTGCCACGTCAGGGCCTTGTGCAGCCCAGACCCACGTCACTGCCCTGGCTGCCCGGCCTCGGCTTCTGGGGAAACCCCACACAGGCCAGCAGGCCAAGCCAGGGGAGGAGAGCCCTTTCGAAGAGGGAGTTCGGGAACACACAGAGCTCCCTTCCCAATCGGGGCTGATTGCAACCTTAAGTGGAATAGCAGGCGAGGGTGCAACCCCGTTTAATTTACAGCTGGAGCCAGGGCTTGGCAGCAGCTGCTAAACTCCTTGCAAAACTACCGGCCAGCCCTTGGGGAGCTGGGAGTGGAATCAGGAAACCTGGAGAGTCCACGATGCCACGTGTGGGCTGGCGCGAGCGTCTGTGTGCATGTGTGTGTGTGACCCTCTAAGGCTTCCATGTCTCTGCACGTGGAGGTGGCAGATAACACTAGCAGGCTTTATTCCGCATTAGAATGCCTCCATAATTAGGACAATGGTACGCCCCAGTATGCTAGGAATGGCCCTACTTATACCTGTTTTCCAGCATGATTAATAGTGTCCCGGACCAGATAATAAATTGTAAGATCACCCTAGGAAAGGTGGATGCAGACCCTCATCGTGTACAATGATACACATGGGGACACCAGCTGTGACATACACACACCCATGTGCTGACACCTGGTCTCAAGCAGACAGACACACAGTTGGGTCCTCCAGACACCAGCACGCAAACCTTGAGCTAGACTGACCCAGGCTGTGCACATTTAGAGGAATTACCCAAACTGTCCATCTATGTGGGGGAGCCGGAAGGGGAGACCCCTGCCTGAGAGAGCAGCTAGCCCCTAGGCTGCCCTGCAAGCACTGTGCCAGGTAGAGTACAGGTGCTCGGCTAGCATATTCAAGAAACAGAATCCAGTGACAACAGAGCCACCTCGCAGTTCAGGCCGACCCCACCATGGGCCTTACTGACTTAAGGAGGCAAACCCCTCTCACCTCCCAGGGGCTGCCCATGCTCAAACTGCCACTCTGGGAACCACACGCAGCTGACAGGGGCCCGTCCAGGTCTGGAGACAGCCCCTCCCCTCCCCGCCCTGCCCACATCTGACCTCCTCTTCAGCCAGTTCAAAACTCAAATTACTCCTTCCTGGCACCAGCTGCTCCCTGACCTCCTCCTCCCAGGACCCCTGGCTCCCAGCCGCCCTTCCCTGCCTCCGGCTGGAACGTGAAATGCCTGTCACCCTCAGTCCTCTCCACTTCAGCTCAGGGCTCAGGGTTCTGCCAGCCAACTGGAGGTTTCCTTGAGGGCCATGGTCCTCGCTCCCCTCCAACTGCAGACTGTGCTGAGGAGGCCGAGCTACAGGGCTACATGACAAGGAGGGTGATGCCCACAGCCAAGGGCTCTAGCCAGGTGCCCAGGGCTCTCTGTGGGGGAGGACATTATGCCCGAATAGGAGCGGGCCAATGAACCTGGGAAGAGAGGGCAGCGAGCCGCTGTTCTGGCCTTGGCTCTAGAAGTGACTCGCGCTATGCCACTGGGCAAGCGCCTTCTCCGTTTCTTCTGGGGTCATATTAGGGGCTCAGAGTTGTTCCAGGGCAGCACTGTCCAACAGAACTTTCTGCAATGAGGGAACGCTTCTATAATTGCACCGTGCCATGTGGTCACCAGGTAAGCACTGGAACTATGGCTGGTGTGGCTGGGGAACTGAATTTTCTCATTTTAATTACTTTAAATAGAAATCGAAATAGCCACATATGGGCAGTGGCTACCGTATTAGACAGTGCAATCTGAACCTCAGTCTCCCCAACTATGAAATGGATATAATGATAGAATCCAGCCTTCTGGGGCTAGAACGACATAATGCATATAAGGCTCTCAGCCTGGTCTTTGGCACGCAGTAAAATAGATTCTAATCATTCTTTTCTTATTTGTTGGTTTGTTTTGGGCTTTTCTTTTTTTATTGCTACATTTATTGGGGTGACATTGGTTAGTAAAAATTACATCGGTTCCAGGGGTACAATTCTACATGACATTGTCCATGTGTTGCATTCTATGTTCATCCCACACACAGAGTCAGTTCTCTTTCCATCACCACATATTCTTATCCTTTGGGGTCCTGGATTCCCTTTAGAATTGGAGAACCATGGACCTTAATTTCCCATCACAAACACACACGTGCTCATTGCACACAAAGGCACATCAGACACAGTGCACACACAGATGACACACATATGGTGCACACATCACACATGTGCTTACATATCAGACCCATGTGCACACACAGATCACACATGCATCTAATTTCAGGAGGCTGCCACAGCTCCAAAGCCAGGTGGTGAGAGCGCCTTTCGAACATGAACGTCCCTCCCAGCTCTAAAACTCCCCAAGGCTGAGACCAGACTGCAGAGTCTCCATCTCCTTCCCGCCCTGCCCAGAAGCAGGCATCTCAGAAAACCCTTCCTGACAGTCAGGGCCAAGCACAGAGACAGGGCTCTGGAAAAATCCTTGCGCGTGGAGGGCAGGCCAAGGGCAAGGGCGTCAGGATGGATTCTGTGAGCTCATACCGGCAGCCGTCACCAGAGTTCCCAGAGAGGCCGGTGGCGTCGGGAGGAGGTGACTGGGTGGGAGCCCGCGGTGGCGGCAGCACGGGGTGTGGGGCGAGGAGAGGGAGGCTGGATGGAATGAGCTATAATAGCAGCTTTGTGCTCGGCTTCCCAGCTCCCTGGGAACGCCAGGGAGATTATGAAACCCGGTGTCTTTGGGAATGCCAGGATATTAGCTGGAAAAAGAATAATACGAAAATAAAATAATGCTCACGATGGAGACAGCAGACGATTAGCAGACGGAGCCAGGGCCTCCCGCTCTGTGGAGGGAGCCAGGCTTGGCCCCGGCAGAAGGTTTCAGGGAAAGGCTGCCCGTGCTAATGAGCAGACAGGGCCTGCCTTCCAGCGAGACGTCTTCAGAGGGGAAGCTGGCAAGTGAGGCCCAGCTTGCTGGTGAATGCGTGGGCCAGGGGGAGGGTGGTAGGAGGCAAGGGGGCGCCACAAGCCCGGTCCTTGGGCCCAGACATGCAGAAATGTCAGATTACCAGGAAGGCCACCTGGCCACCACCCACATTCTTTCCCTGGACTCCTTCAAGCTCTGCTTCCCAATGTGCTTCTCTAAAAAGCCTCCCTCATCAGAAACTGTCACTCTTATTCTGCCCTCCTGCACGTCAAAGATGCAAATTCTACTGGCTTTATGAGCACTCTAGTGTGAATGAATGTCTCTTCCTAATCAGACAGGCATTCCTCATGGGGTCTCCACCATTAGATCTGGAGATCAGTCAAAGTAAAGACCACTTTTCTCCCACCAAGGAGCAGGGGGCACATCTCCTGGACCCTGGACACACACCTTCAGCCAAGAACGGACACACCCTGTCTCTCTCACAAAGGCATCCAAGTGGGGCGCTGAAGAGCACACCTTGCTCGTCTTCATGCTGCGCTGTGCACGTCACATCCTAGCTACCTGGGCCAGCAGCACTGCAGCACTCCTCGGCATCGAATGAAGAGTGAGCATTTCAACAAGATCCCCAGATGGCCTCTTGGTTCCTTAGGGATGAGAAGCACTTCTTTACATGCATCATGTCCTTAATCCTTACAACCACCTTAGGATGCAGATGACAGAGTCACTAACGGGATAGGGACCTGTCCACAGCTAGGGAGCAGAGGAAGACTTGGAACCAAACCTGAGCCACTCTGAAGCCTCACCTGTCCTCCCACGCTCCCGCCATGTGAATCTGTAGGCATCGGGGACCAGTGGGCAAAGCTCAGTGCCCAGGGCAGTAGCTAGGTCCTGGCACCCGGGAAACCCAACTGTCCGCTCCCGTGCCTCAGGGTAGTTTTCAGCCCTGTGCCTTGCTGGGCATCAGTACATAGGACAGTAGGCTCGGGGACAGGCGCCCAGGCTGGCCTTGGGCCTGGCAGGAAGCATGTAAAGATGACCATGGAAGGGGAATGTGTGTGTGAGTGTGTGCACGTGCACGTGTGTGCACATATGTGTGTGGGGGTGCTGATGGAGGCTCAATTCACTCCAGTACAGAGAGATCAAACAGTTTCTGTCAAATGGGCCTAGGACCCTACGCAAATGCCAGCCACACCTAGACTTTCCAAAACTCTGTGTCCTCCACCTGCAGGCTTGTGGGTGCAGCCCCTCCATCCACTGTCTGCCCGAGGTCTCTAAGCCAGCCAAGTCACCCAAACTCATTTGTCTTGTGCTGGATCCTTTCATGTATCATAAGCAAGTCACATTGACCTCACAATCCGTCACCTTCCCAGGTAGGTGACTTGACATGGGATTCTGGTGCTCCCTCATGACATTCTCTCCCACAGAAAGAGCAAACGAACTGGTTTCTCTGTGTTTAGGAAGTGCCCCCCTTCATTCTCCCAGTGGCCACACCATGAAAGCTTGGCAGTGGATCCCCGGGACTCACGCATCTCCTTCCTCCGGATCCTGGCCAGCCCCAGAGCTCGTCCACGCTTCCGTCCGCGTGCCTCCAGGCACCTCTGGCCTTTTGCCCTCTCCCCTTCGGGCCCACTCGCCTCACAGCTGACACTCAGCCTCACACGTCCCGGCCCCCCGGCCCTGGGCCGCCTGGCAGGCAGCCGCCAGATCCGTCTTTCCCACACAGCACTTCACCGTGTGTGTCAGACTTGCCAGGGCCAGCCGTGAAGCCGTCACGGCCCCAGGCCCACCCCACCCTGCAGCCTGTGGGTGGGAGTCACCCCACTGTCCACACAGTGGAGACTCTGAGGCCTGTGTGACCCCTCCCTCCCCAAGCCCTGCCACTCCCCTTGCCTCCCCTCGGGCCCACAGCACCCACCCCGGAGGGTCACCTCATGCTGGAGCTCTAATGGTCCCTGATGGTCTCTGATGGGAGTCTCTCCCTTTTAACCATCCTCCACGGCTCCTTGATTAGAGGCCCTAAAGCCCAGCTCCGGCCAGAACACTTTCTACACTGGCTCCCTCCTGCTCGTTGAATGGACTCCAATGCTCATCATGGGAGCTCTTTGCCCCACTGTTACACATTTTTTGTTTCCTTTTCAGATGCTTCTCTCCCCAACCTGGTGGTGCTGTTAGCCACAGAAAAAAGGCCTGACCCAAGAGGGCCAAGCAGAACCTTCCATTCCTTGCCCTTAGGCTCAGGGGCCGGTGTGGGCACATGACCAGGCAGGGCTGGTCAGCCACACACGAGACTGTTACTGGTGTTGCTGAGAAAGCGGCTCTCCCCTCTCCTCACAGTCTCCAGCTCTGAGGAAAACAGAGGATGCTGGGAAGGCTATGCTATTTGACCCAGCAGGGCTTTGCTGGCCCTAAGGGTGATGTCAGCCTTTTGTCACAGGCGCCACCTTTGCTACTGCAGTGAGCCAGTCAGAGTGAGAACAAGGCCAGAACAGGAGAGCAAGTCAGAAGCACAGAGTCCCAGGCACTGCGAATGAACCCCTATTTCCTGCCAGACATAATGCCTCATTCACCCCTTGGGCTCTTCCCAGCTATCTGAGCCCTGAAAGCTTTCTTCTCACTTTAGGCATTTGAGTTGATTTCCTGCCTAATGAAAACAAGGCCCAGTTCCCTGGAGTATCTGCCCAGCCTCCTCAGGCCTGGCCCTGACTTTGAGGTCTGCCCATCGTCTTTATGCCACGGGCCCCTCAGCTGGAGCTACACGACCCCTGGCAGGCCCTGCCCTGTGCCCGAGCCAGGCCCCTTCTGACAAGACAAAGGGAGTCTCCAAACACTGCCCAGTGTACCTCGCCCCCAGCCCGCAGAGCAGTGCCCCAGAGATGTATACCCAGCATTAGCCCAGGGCTAAGACCCAAATACTCACATGCACATGTGCACACACATGCACAGCTGACCATGCATGGACACACTCAGATTCCATCAGCCAGCACAGCTGGTGGGACCTGCTCCCAGGGTCACAACCCAAGCCCCCTACCCTGCTGGGCAGGCAGCTATGGCTGGATTTCAGAGGGGTTGTCTCATCCTGGACATGTCAGTCCCACCTCCAGGAACCTCCAGACCAAAGAGCAGGGAACAGGCCATATCCTGGCCCTGAATGTCCCCATCAGACAGCCCAGGAAGGGCCTGCTCATCTTTTGGGGGGAACGCATCATGCAGACCCTGGATGACCTTGAGCTGACCCCAGTTCCACTGGCTCCAGAAAGTGCCCACTGGGGCAGGAAGGCCAGCCTGGGGCTCAGTTTTGGAGGCACGCCTCTCCCCAAATTCCTGGGGCTGCCCATGCAATGGCCTCTGTCCCAGGAGGACTCATTCCAACCAAGGACATTCAGGGGTCATTAGACTTCTCTGCCTACTCCCATGGACTAGGCCAAAGTCCCCCTGGCTCGTCCCATGCCAGCCAGCCTCTTCAAGAAGAACTGTGTCCCTTGGCTCCCAGCATAAGTCAGACTGTCAGAAGGCCGTCAGAGGCCGCCAAGACAAAGATAAGAAGACCGTCAGAAGATGATCAGAAGGCCGTCAGAAGACAGTCAGAAGGCCGTCAGAAGGCCATCGGAAGACGGTCAGAAGGCTGTCAGAAGGCCAGCAGAAGGCCGTCAGAAGCCGTCAGAAGGCCGTCAGAGGCCATCAGAGGCCGTCAGAAGATGGTCAGAAGACGGTCAGAAGGCCAGCAGAAGGCCGTCAGAAGGCCACAGCTCCCCTTAACTCTGCAAAGCAGCAGCAGCTCCTCCAGTGCCAAGAAAGGAGCTGTTTGTAGGAGGACACTGAGACCGGTGTCCACTTTCCTCATATGCAACCCCAGAGGAACTGAAGCCAGGATGTCTGGCCAATGTTTCTTCCGAAGTTCTATCCCGGGGCCCCTGCCTTCCCTGCATCAGCCCTGAACAGCCCTGAAAACCCAAGCTGCACCCCACCCAACACCCCCAGCTCGGCGGGCAGTGGCCTACCAGGGCCCCCTCGAGGGCAAACACAGCCGCAGGTCCCGTCTTCTCCAGTGGCTCCATGCGGCGGCGCCAGCGGCGGCGACGGAAGGCATCTGTCTTGCGGTACTCCAGGTGGAACTTCCAGCCGAAGAGTGAGGCATACTCCCAGCCCTCGCCCTCTGCCTCTGCCTGCCTGTGCTGCGAGGGCGAGAGCAGGGGACTCAGGGGACGCTGGCAGGTTTGCAGTGAGTCCTGGGCTCAGCTCCAGCTGTGCCCTTCCTGCCCTCCACAATTCCCCCACCCACTCCACAGCAGCACCCTCCAGATGGGAAAACCCAGGAGGGCTGCCTGGAGGAGGGCCCAGTTGCAGTGACAAGAGCTCCGACTATGAGGAGGGGAAGATGCTCCTAGGCTGTGGGGAGACGCTACGAGGCCAGAAAGGGAAGGTGGACTGAAGTGTGATGAAAACGCTGGGCCTTCAGGTTTGTTTGTTTATTTGGATTTTGAGTGGACTTCATGAAGCTGAGGTTTTCTTGTCATTTCCTTTTTCTTCTCCACATCCCAGCTTATAAAAAGTGGAAGTGGGTCTGCAGGTCAGAGGCAACACGAAGAACCGCATTTGCCAGCCTCAGCTTTTTCTCCTTGACACTGGGCCTAGGTCAGGCCTGCAGGGACCCCTTCTTCCTCCCAGAAGACCCTTTCCTGGGCCTGGAGGGAGCCCTGGAAGCCCCTTCTCCTCCAGTTCCCAAGAAACAGTGCCCTGGGACCGTCCTCAGCCACTGGCTCAGGCCTGGGCCCTGAGCTCCGTGACGAGAGCTCGTCCTGGAGTCCAGCTTGGAAGGGAGCTGGTGGGGAGGGGAGGAGGTGTGCTGCCTGGTAAGGCTCTGCTGTCCCCTGGGGACCCCTTCACAGGGTGTGTCCCATTCGTGGCAGCAGGAACAGCTTGTTGCCCATGAGGCTTGCTTTTCCCTGGACCCAGTGACATCCACCTCTGTGCCCAGAGAGAGGAAGGGACATGGGTCCTGCCAAAGGCGATCCTGGACTGGGAGAGGCCGGGCTCTGAGGCTTGCAGACATGGGCATCTGCGGACCCCCGGGAGCAGGGGTGTGCACTGTGTATGCTCACGTGTGCTCACTCTGATCCTTCCTCAGTCCCATGGGCAAGAATCTGCACAGCTGTGAGCATGTGTGTGCGTGCTATGTGCACGTCCTCTGGTGAACATTGACGGAGCCCACCCAGGCCCCGTTATCAGCTGACTCGTTCACCAGCTGCACACATTCCCAGCTGCCAGGACAGTCTCCAGGAAGTGCCCATGCGGAATGGGCAGGCTCCCTGAAGAGGGTACATGCCCCAGCCCACCCCCAGGAGGCCCCAGCCAATGACTGAGGGCGAAGGCCCCCTTGCCTCCAGGTGAGGCTGGTTCTATGGCACTCTAAGGTGTGCCCTCCCCAGGACACAGCTCAGGCCAAAGCTGACTTTGCCTGAGACAGCTGCCTTGCTCCTGGCACTCCCGTGAGATTGCCCCAGTCACCCGCCCAGAGCAAACCCGTCTCAGCCTCGGCCTCTAGGGTGTCCAGCCAGACACACTCTAGGTGTATCTTTACACCTTCCCGGTCTGTGTGTGAACTCCCCGTGCACCTTCCCTGCACAGTCTGAGCATCTGGGTGTATTCTGTCTGATCATCTGTGAGTGTACTGGGTGTGATCTATATGTGTGCTGGGTATGATGTGTGCACATGCTGGGTGGGATGTGTGTATCTGTGCAGGTACTGCATATGAATGGAGTGTGTTCTGGGCATCTGTGTGTGTGCTGGACGTGTTCTGCATGTGTACTGGGTGTGATCTGAGTGTGTATCGAGTGTGATCTGAGTGTGATCTGAGCATGTGATGGGTGTGATGTGTGTGTGCAGGGTGTGATCTGTGGCTGTGCTGGGTAGGATCCATTTGTATAGTGGATGTTTATAGTGTGTGTGCTGGGTGTGATCCAAATGTGTACTGGGTGTGCTCTGCTAGATGTGATATTACATGTATTGGGTGTGACATGTGTGTGTGCTACTTGTGATCTGTGTGTATCTGTGCTTGTGCTGGGTGTGAATATTTGCATGCACGTGTGTGTGCTGGGCATGACCTGTGAGCATCTTGAGTGAGCTTGTATGCCTTATACCTGCCTCAACACACCTGTGTGTGCACAGACACACACAGGTGTGTACCTGTGCCCAGCTTGCCTCCTTGCACCAGGGCCTCACTCCCACCCACCAGCCACTGGGCTCACCCTCTTCAGCGCCTCCATCTGACTGAGGTCTCTCCTGCGCAGGCGGACCCAGCGCCGCCGACGGTGTGTGTAGTACATCTTCTCAGCAGGGACCCAGTGCCTCGGCTTCCGGTCCGGGGGGATGGTGATACTGTACTCCCAGCCTGGGGGAGGGGCAGCGTCACTCATCACCCACCCACTGCCCATCTCTCCAAAGGCTCCCTCTCCAATAAAGGCGTGCTTATAGATTCGAGAGTGGCCACTGACTCCTAGTTTGTAGCATGAAGCGAGGGCTAACCCAGGGAGTCCCCGGATGAAGTAGCCCCGTGAAGGCCAGTGTCCCAAGCCAAGGGCTGCGCACTCAGCTGTCCCCACCAGCACGCCTCGTAAACTCAGGATCCGACTCACCAAGCGCCATGTGCCACCCACCTTGCTCATCCACCGCGCGATTGAGGTCCGTGGACCACTCTTCATCTTCCCACTTCCAGCCCAGTGGGCACTCGATGTCATCCTTGGGAAGCACCTTCTCCCCATTCTGCGCAACACAGGACAGGCAAGCATGAGAGGAGGCAAGCACGATCAGGGAGGCTGAAAAGTAGACGCCCTCCAAGCCCCAAGTGAGGTGCAGGGTCAGTGTCTTACCCGATGTAGACCTCACTCTGGTCAGAGCATAGAGGCTGGGACCATGGGAACAACGAAGAACATGTCCCACCCTTCTCTGTACCACAGGCCTCTCCTGAGCCCAAATGTTAGGTCTTCAGGAACGCAGATCGCAATGCCCCTGAGCTCCCCCTTACCACGTCCGTGTAGTTGTCACTCATGTAGATCCACTGGCCTCCAGGGAGCCGGGTTTGGTTCTCAAACACCTCCTCCACGAAGCTCAGGTGGCCTGCATCGGTGTCGTGCAGGAGGCTGTGGGCATGGGACAGTCAGCGCCTCTGCTAAAGGGACCCCCCACCCATCCCCGACCTTAAGCAGAGCAGCTCGGGGCCTGAGCCAACCTTCCTACGTCAGCCGTACCCCAACCCACAAGACAGATGGAGGGGAGAGAGTGAATAGGGGTCAGAGTCCAGGGGGGTGGGGGAGAGAGAAAAGAGACCCTGGGAGACCTAGAGACACAGAAGAAGGGTCTGTCACTACCCATACCCAAGATAAAGAAAGAAAGGGGGTACCAGCTGAAGTGGGCAAAGCCTGGGCCCGGGGGCGGGGGGGGTAGTTGAAGCTCAATCGATAGTTGTAGAAATGGAAAATGTGATCAAGCTGTATACTTAAGACTTGAGTACTTGACTACAATATGTTATGCTTCCATTTTTTTAAGTAAAGAGAGAAAAAAAAAGACAATTGTTGAACCTCAACCAAGCTGGAAAAGAAAGGAGAAAGAGGCAGAGATGGCAGTAAGATGGAGAAGGACAAAGTTGTTCTGAGAAACACTGAGAGAGAAAGGACCTGAGGCATGAAGAGGGTTAACACGTGGAGGATGAAATGGACTTTCTATGAAATCTTGGAGAAGAAGGTTGCAACCAACGGAAGCAAAGCCAAATGGAGGCCACCTTCAGCTTAATAATCAAGGACTTTCCAATGGTTAGAGCCCTTCCAGAAGAGAATGCTGCTTAGTGAGCACCCAGGCCTGGGAGAGTTTGGGTGGAGGTCCCTACAGCCAGCATAGGAGCAGGGGGAGTAGGCAGAAGAATTATTAGGGCTGAGGCATCCCTGCACCCCGACTCACGTCTTCTCTGGACACACAAACCAGTCTCCGGCCCAGGCCCAGCCGGCCGAGGGGCGGAAGCTGTCCTTGGGTAGCTTGATCTTGCCCGTGACATCAGAAAACTTGGGGTAGGTAAGGCCAGTTGTGCCCCAGTTCCCAACCAGGGCCAGCTTGGTCTGGTTCTCATACTGGAGAGCAAGCAATAGAGCAGTGAGTGGGCCGGGGGCTGGGGGCTGGGGCCGGGGGGCCAGGGGGCAGGGAGAATGGGG
>PVKE010013371.1:0-36665 GCA_004027555.1 Craseonycteris thonglongyai | reverse complement strand
CCCCGCCCGCCGGGAAGTGCAGCCGCCCTGCTCCACAGTCCCTGCTCCACTTTAGGCTCTGTGATCTGATTAGGGCACTGCGTGCTGTCCCTTGAGTTCGGATGTTAAATTGTCCACAGTCTTGTGGGGCTTCCACGCTCCCTAGGTCTCGGCTTCCAGCCCGCCCTCGATCCAGCTCCACTGTGACCGTAGTCCCCCAGTCCCCCTTTGTTTTTGCCAGCCCCGGGCCGCGCTCTGAGTCTCTGTCCCCGAACCGCTGCTTCCCTTTCCCTCTCCCACTCTCCCCTTTTTTCTCTAACCTTTGTGTGTTGCTCTGCGTTGTGTGGTTCTCTTAGTTGAGGTTTCTTCTCAGGGTTTCCCCTGTGGATTCCCCTCTGTTCACAAGGCCCTTCCCAGGCCGTTATGGGCGTTCTCCTCTCATGCCACCATCTTGGATCTCTCATGTTGTTTTTGAGGTGGTGTTTACATGTGCCATCAAATTTAAAATCTGTATTCTGTATTGTATGTAGATTATCCTCAATAAACTTTATTTTAAACAAACTAAAAAATTATAATAAAAATAACAGTAACCTTAAAGTATTCTCAGATTTACTTTATAGCAAGTAAAGGAGTCATGAATTCCTTTTGTAATGGAAGAAGAGGCTTTAAGAAAATCTATTTGAAGGACAGACTGCATATGCTTAGATCGACTGTTATATTTGATTATAAAAAGTAAGTCCTGTCACCTTATGGTTACATCCCATGGACTCTTTCTACGTGTTGATATATCAGTTGAATTTATCAGCATGGCAATTTATACAATTTCACTCTTCTGTTTTGGGGACTGTGACTGCTCTTGTGGTACCTTTTGAATCTCCCTATCCTGATCGAAAATACCATATGCTATCACATGTGAAGGTACTGGTGCTATTCTAGGATTTGTTTGTATCAGGTTGTGATTAATTGCTTTCCACTTGTGGCCCTGACCTATCTATCACACAATGACAAGTCTCAATTTTGTTTTGTCTATTGAATACCCCCATTCTACCTCTCATTCAGCAGACCTGGGGAGGCACTGAAGGTCTCATGCTTGGCTTTCTTTCTTGGACTCTCCTCAACTCTACAGACTCTGACTTGGATAAACACTTCTCTATCTACTGTGACAGAATGTCACATTCCCTCAACTGTCACATACTTTGCACTTGATAAGCCTTTGCTAGTAAATCCAACACAAGTAGTCAAATGAAAGGGCTCTGCTGAGGCAAGGGATCACACACTCTTGCTGAACTGTGGGAACAGTGAGTTGATGAACAGCTAGCTATCTGGGAATAGGTTTCTCAAAAATCCTCCTGGAAGGTAATGTTATGAGCCATTCTGAGGGTCTCCAGGGGTCTCCAAACTACGGCCCAGCCCATGAGGCCCTCTCATCCGGCCCGTGGAGACCTTTTTTATCTGAATAAAATAATACTAAATAAATAATTAAAAACAACATCTATGTTTTGATTCTTTTTTATTTAGACCTCGAGTGTGTAGTCGGCCCCCAAACTGCTGTTTGATAGTTAATGCAGCCCATGGGCTGAAAAGTTTGGAGACCCCTGGATACCATTGGCCATCAGTACAGCCTTTATCAATGGTTTTAATTTCTTTGAAGTTTTTTAAAAAATACACTTACTTAAAATTATTTTAAATATACACAAAATGAGAAAGGATAGTACAATGAAGTTTTATATACCTATTGTCCAGACTCAAAAATAATTAAGAATTTAATATATTTAGTATTTGTTTTATAATAAAGAATATTTCAAATCAATTTTCATTTATCTGTGTTTTCCTACATATTTTACCACTTGTCTAAAAATTGCAGACTTTTTCTTTAAATATCACCACTGTGAAATCACCAAACCTAACAAAATTAACAATGATTTTTTGATATTATCTAAAACTGAGGCCATAATAATTTTCTCTGTCTCAAAAATGTCATTTTGCAATCTGTATTAATAAATCAGGATCTGAGCAAGGTCCTTGCATTACATTTGGTGGCTATTCTTTCTTAATCTAGAACAGTACTTTCTATTCTTTTATTTTGTTATTAATATTTTTATGTCATTTGCTTACAGACACTGGTTCATTGCCTTATACATTTTACCACATTTTGAAATTGCCTGCTTCCTGTTTCCATATGGGTATTCTATCTTGTTTCTCTATCTCCTGTATTTCCTGTCTATTAACTCTAGTGCTTTGATTGGATTTAGACGTAGATTTTCTTTTTCAAAGTATCATTCTTTGCTGGTGCCATGCTCATCAATATGAAGCATATCAGAAAGCATTCTCAACAATAGTCCCACATATAGTTATGCTAAGTGGGATCATTAGCATTAAGTTTAGGTGATTAAGAACCTGATCCTTCCACTGTAAGCATTTCCGTCAACCTTTCATCCAACAGAGATGGTCATGTCTGATCAATTATTTCAATAGAGATGGAAAATGATGATTTTCCCACCCTATCTTTCCATATTTCAATAGCTAGAATTATCATGTAAACAATATTTATCAACTGGAAATGTTTGGTTACCATGAAATATAACTTAAACAGGAAAATCAGGATAAATTCTTTCCTAATTGCTGTTTTCTGATTTAAGAATTAGTGGTCTAATGACTTAGTGTGAAAAGTGGCATGCTTTTTATAGGCGGGCAGGAGGAGATGAGAAATGTGAATGTGAAAATTATGGTTTTATCTTTCCATTTTTGAAGATTAAAAAAATAAATACCATATTTTTCAGTGTATAAAACGATACTTCTGTCTAAACTTGTTAGACCAAAAATTAGGGCTTGTTTATACATGGGAGTCAGTAATCAGTTGAGAGGGTTTCTTAATGTTGGGTTAGAAAAGTAGGAAATGGGGTAGCCGGGATGGCTCAGTGGGTTAAGCACTCACTTTGCAGCACTGGGGACAGAGGATTGAATCCCGGCCCCGGCCCGTGTGGACCCATGTGCTGAACTGGGGAGTTCCCCCAGCTCAGTTCTCTCTCTGTCTCTGTATCTCTCTCTCTGTCAAAAAGAATAAAAAAAAAAAAAAAAGAAAGAAATAAAAGTAGGGGTTGTCCTATACATGGGGGTGTATTATACGTGCAAAAATATGGACATATATTTTTTCAATGTTTCCATAAATTCCATTCAACATTTATTCTGTTGTTCGATTTTGTCCCATTTTTTGGTCATCCTACTGGCATCTATATCCTTTTGATATGCCACCATTAGTATCTAATTTTACCCCTGCTTTCTGGCACAATAACATGAGCAAGGATTATTTTGTGTTTTATCTTATTGTATTTTTTTTTTTTTCTGCCCTGATTCTGGAATCAACCATATTGCTATTTGTCTTTTTTTCTAGGTCTTTTCAACACACAGTGCTTTTATAGGTTGGAAATGTTAGACCTTTGTCATGATATAAACTGCATTTTTCCCAGTGTGTCGCTTTCATTTTACTTTCTGTACAGTATTTTTTTCTTGTAACACCATCAATATTTTAAATAGTTAAAACTATATCTCAAATTTTGCTTAAAATTATACTTTATCATATTTTCTATATTACTTTTGGATTGTTTCATAGTTAGACTTTCCCACTGTTGGGTCATAAAGCATTTCATTTTTTTATGTTTAGATCTCTGAATTGTATGGAATTTATTTACTTTGGCTTGTGGTATAGCACATGAGTTGAATTTTATCTGTTTGTACTGGCTGGATGGCTTTCTGAATACCATTTTTTGAGAAGTTAATCTTTTTCCCCACTGATTTGAATTATAATTTTTATCATAGTTTCAATTTCATACATATTTAGGCCTAATTCTGAATGTGTTAGTCTGTTCCTATAGTCTTTCTATCCCTGTCTTTCTGCCACATTTGTTAATTAGGGATTTATAATGTGCTCTAATATGTCTAAGATCCCTACATTGCACATGTGTTTTACCAGTTATCTGGTCAATTTTGTTTATTTTTCAGTATAAATTTTATCTTTATTTGCTCTATTCTTCCAACGAGTACTCCTCAATATTATTTTAACATGTTAATTTTATAAATTTATTTAAATGCATCTATATGATGTTAATTGCTCCTCTCAAATGATAAGATATATCTTTTTACTATTTTCACATAAATTTTTCATATTTTTGCTCACTTATGCCTAGGTATTTTAACTTTTTGGTTACTATTGTAAAGAAGATCTTTTAACTCATTATTTTCATGTTCTGATTTGTGTATATTCAAGCTACTGATTTTTGTTTGTTAATTTACATCCCAATATTTGTCCACTGAATCTCTTGGATTTCTTTAATACTTTCATTCAAAATAGAATCACGTGTCTCTTCTGCATCCAAGGTAGTATGTAAAAAGCGAAAACATGGTACCTTCAGTGCTTGGCATACATTAAGCATTTGGTAATTGTTTAGCAATCGTTATGGGTATTTACTTGGTTTTGTTTATTAATTTATTATGATAGGCAGAAGGTGGAAAGTGCTATGAAAGTAAAGAGGAGAGAAAGATTGTCTGCAACTGAGGAGATTGGGGCTGACTACCTGTAGTCAACAGCATTTCAGGTGGATCCCAAATTGTTGGGGAACATACGGAGAGGGCAATATGTAGAGCACAAATCATAGGGGAAGGAGAATTTGTCAACTGCTGAGTGTAAAGACTTTATGCAAAGCTAAATGTAAAAACCAGAATTTACACTATTGCCAGAGAAGTTTTAGATTCATTTCTAGGACAGTTTCTCCCTTCTACATATAGCTGCTTGGGATTCAAGAAAATGACATGCCATACTCTTTATAGGAGGCTCAATGATCCTGGAAAAAAAAAATGACCATCTTATTTACAAGCATCAACTATTCCATTTTGTGCAAGATGTTTTACAGAACATAGCTAAGAATCACTTGCACTGTTAAAGTTAGCTCAATACTATGAGGGAGGGCAAATGATATTCTGTAATACCTGTCAAAACTGTGACAGCAGCTGCTCTCAGTAAGCAATTCTGCTCAACATAATTGGAACTTTATAAAATAGTAAGACCGCATTGAATTATCTCTGAGTCGTGAGTTTCAATCTCTTTTTACTTAGATGATAAAAAATGTGTTTTTTACATTCATCGGAAAAGACAGTGCTATGGGGTTAGGACTAGAATGAAACAGGCTGAATAAATGTTTATCATCAATGAAATAGTCACACTTACTGTTTTTAGAAGGGCAAAAATTGTTATTTATAGAGTTGATTTTCTTTCAGAAATGAGAAACCAAGATTTAATTTTTTTTAAAGATTTTTACTAAAATGTAACTGACATACAATATTATATAATTTAGTTTCAGGTACATGCCATAGTTATTCAACATTTATATATTTAAAGAAGTGATCACCATGGCAGGTTGAGCAACCATCTGACACTGTACCATGCTATCAAAATATTTTTTACCATATTCCTTATGCTGTATGTTACATCCCCATGGTTTATTGATTTCATACTGGAAATTTGAGCTCTTATTCCTCTTCACATCCCCTCTCTCCTTTTTAATCTTTCAATTACAATTGACATTCAATATTATTTTATATTACCTTCAGGTACTTGTATACAGCATAGGGGTTAGACATTTATATAATTTATGAAGTGATCCCCTGACTACAATATTATTGACTATATTCTTTATACACTACATCCCATGGTTACTTTGTAACAACCAATTTGTACTTTTTAAGCCCTTCTCCCTTTTTACCCCAGCAAGCTTCCTTCCAATCAGGCAACCAGCAAAATGTTTTCTGTATCTACGAGATTATTTCTGTTTTTGTCTGTTTGTTCTTTAGACTTCATACATAAGCAAAATGAAATTGCATCTTTCTCTGTTGATGTACTCTGCTTAGCAGAATATGCTCCAGGTCCAACCATGCTGCTGTGAATGGCAATATCCTATTCCCTCCCATGGCTGAGCAATATTCCATTGTATATACGTACCGGTTCCTCTTATTCCATTCACCTATCAGATACCCAGGTTGCCCCCACATCTTGGCTATTACAAACAATGCTGCAATGAACATATGGATGCATATGTCTCCTCAAAGTAGTGTGTTTTGTTTCTTCAGACAAATATCCAGAAGTGGGATTAATGGGTTCTTCTTGGTCTTTTCTTATAGCCATTGTTTTAAAGTCTACTTCATTTAGTATAAGTATTGCTATCTTAGCTTTTCTTTTTTAATTTTATAAAATATCTTTTTCCCATACCTTTACTTTCAGTCTGTGTGTATCCTACTGAAGTGAGTCTCTTAAACGCAGCATCTGTAAGGGTCTTGTTTTCATTTTCATTCAGCCACCCTATCTTTTAGTTGGAGTATTTAATTCATTTACATTTAAAGTAATTATTGATAGATATGTAATTACTGTCAATTTATTATTCATATTTTTAATCTTCTTTTATCTTAAAGAAGTCCCTCTAAGAGTTCTTGTAGTACTGGTTTGGTGGTGACAAACTCCTTCAGATTTTTCTTGTCTGGGAAGCTCTTTATCTGTCCTCCCATTCTAAATGATGGCTTTGCTGGGTACAATAATCTTGGTTGTGGATTCCTGCTTTTCATCACTTTGAATGTTTCCTGCAATCCCTTCTGGCCTGCAATAACTCTGTTGAGAAATCAGCTGACAGTCTTAAGGAAGCTCCTTTATAGATAACTACTGCTTTTCTTTTGCTGCTTTTAATATTCTCTCTTTGTCTCTAACCTTGGGTATTTTAATTATGATGTGTCTTGGTGTGGGCCTGTTTGGATTCATCTTGTTTGGTACTCTCTGTACTTCCTGGGCTTGTATGTTGATTGCCTTCCCCAGGTCAAGACATTTTTTTCATCATTTCTTCAAGTAAGGTTTCAATTCCTTGCTCTGTCTCTTCTCCTTCTGGTATGTATCCCTATACTGTGAATATAAATTAGGTACTCTTGAGGTTGTCCCAGAGGCCCCTGAAACTATCCTCATGTTTTTGGATTCTTTTTTCTTTTTGCTGTTTTAATTGGGTATATTCTGCTACGTTATTTTCTAAATTGATGATTTCATCTTTTGCTTCACTTAATCTAGTATTGATTCCCTCTCATGTGTTCTTCATTTATTGTATTCTTTATTTCTGTCTCTTTTTTCTGCTATTTAATTCAATTTTTGTATTTCTTATCTCTTTGTTGAAGTTCTCCCTGAGATCACTGTGTATCCTAATAACCAGTATGTCTAACTATGCCTAGTAGACTGTTTGTTTCCATTTTATTTAGTTCTTTAGTTCTTAGCTTTGTTTTGTTTTTTATTTGGGAGATGTTTCTTTGTTTCTCCACTTTGGCTATCTCCCTTTTTTTGTTTCTACATATTAGGTAGGGATGCTATGTCTCCTGGTCTTTGTAGAGTGGCCTTAAGTTGCAGGTGTCCTGTGGAGCCCAATGGTGCAGTCTCCCTGGTCACCTGAGCTGGGTGCTCCAGGTGCATCCTTTGTTTGGGCTGTGTGTGCCCTCCTATATTTGTTGAGCCTTGGTTGCTCTTTACACATCAATGGGAAGAAATGACTCTTGGGCTGATTGGTTGCAAGGACTTGTGACTATTGTAGAGAAGCTGTTGTGCAGGTGCTGACCCTATGAAACAGAATTCACATTAGCAGGGTTCTGGTACTTGTCCCATCTGCCCTTTGGGTATGTAATTTTTGGAGGTGATAGTTCAGCTTGTTCCAAGAGTGGCCACTGGGTGTGCCAGCCCTGGGGCCTCCTGGGAGAAGCTCTGCCACAGGCCAAGTTAATCTATAGCCTGTGCTCTTCCCAAAGCTGTGTAGCATGAGCCACAAAGCAATCCCAGATGGCTACCACCTTCACTGAGCTTGGAGACCCCTCAAAAAGCCAAGCCAAGAAACAGGGCCAGTTGTCACTAGTATCAGGCTTGGGGCTAGTCAGCAAGAGAAATGGGACACAGTTAAGCCAGATGCTGCTTGTTTGGGTGGGTTTTGTGAACCTTTGAGAGATTTTTTAAAAGTCCACAGCATGAGCCAGGACAAGTCATTTGTATTGTAAAGGACGTGGCTTGTTTGTGCATGAAAGTTGTGTGGGGTGGGGTCTTGGGAATTTACCAGGGTAGGAAGAAGAGTCTTAGTGAGGGCGATGAAGACTAAGATATGGTGATCATCTGCATCTACATGATAAATAAGGGGATGGCCCAACAACAACAACAACAACAAACCAAACCAATGGGTCTGCCAGCACTTCTGTGAGAATTCTGCCCCTATAGTTCTCGTCCTAAAGCCAGACAACTCAGTGTTTCCCTATATGTCCCTGGCACCCTTCCAGCTGCTGCCTCAGCAATGGATGTCAGAGTGACTGGATCTGTGTACAGGCCCTTTAAGAGGAGTGACTGGGACTCTAGGCACCCTCCATCTCACTCAGCCACAATCTCTGCTAATTTTCAGAGTCAGAAGTTATAGGGGGATTTCTTTCTGGCACTGAAAGCCTAGGCTGGAGAGCCTGGTATGGGATTGGACCCCTTGCTCCTCTGGGAGGACCTCCACAGCTGAGCTATGCCTCCCAATTTTTATTGGTCACACATGGATGTGAGACAAGTTCATTCAGTAACTATGCCCTTCCTACTTGTCTTGAGATGTTTTTTTCTATACGTCCTTAGCTTTAGAACTTCACTTTAGCTAGACTTAAGGCAATTTTCAGTCTTTTTTTTTTTTTTTGTAGTTTAGTTGTAATTTTGATGGGGTCATGAAAGGAATTAAGCATAGCATTTATCTAATTCACCGCCTTTTTTTTAGATTTATATTATTGTTTCTGAGATAAGGTGAGAGAGAGAATAAAAAAAGAAGCAGGGAGGGCCCAGAGCAGGTTGTGATATGGTTTCATTCCACACAGGTGGATGTGGGGCCACACAGGGCAGAAACTCAATCTGGGTCCTCACACATGGGAGGTGAGAACCTTTACCCCTGAGCCATTCTGGCTGTTACTGGTTATGCTGAAGTTTAGCATATGGGCCTACATTGGCCTGGATTGGGAATCAAACCTCAGATCTCAAGGTTGAAGTTTGTGAGGCAAGCGCTCAACCACTGAGCTATCATGGGATCTCTTCTACTCCACCATTCATGACTTGCTGAGAAAACAAGATTTCAGAGGCTCTAAAGGGTATGCTAATTTTAATAAATATCAAGGTCTGGTCAGAAGTTACTAGTTTCCGATTGTGATAATTTTTTTTCCCACTAGGGATGAATCAGGGGAGCAAGTCACAGTGAAATGAACAGAACCACATTGATAAATGAACCTGTCTTTTTCTACTTCCTGTTAATGCACTGGCTTGTGTAATCCTCAACAAATACTCCAAAAATTATAGCTCCTAGAATCACCAGCAATGGCATCACAAGCGCTTGTTAAAAATGCAGAGTCTTGGGCTTACCCCAGATGTACTGATTCAGAATTTGTGGGGGTGGGTCACTAGAGTCTTTGTTTTAACACATCTGCCAAATGATTCTGACACAAACTAAATTTTGAGAAGCACAGCTTTAGAAAAAACAGAAAACCAGGGATCTGCTTTCTGAAAGTAATTAGTAGTGACTGTTAGAAGGCAAAAAAGATGATCCTGGACAAATTAAATGAACCCTGGTGAACTAACTGGTGACCGCAGTAATCCATCTTGCTTCATAGATTGCATGTTGAAGAGTAAAGAGAGTCCCACTAGGGTGATCAATTGTTTTGTTTTGCTCTGGACTATCCAAATTTTAACAATGAAAATCCTGTGTCCCTAGAAACCCTTCAGTTCTAGGCAAAATAGGACAGTGGTCACTCTGGCCACCATCTGACCAACAACCCAATGAATGAATTAATGGGGGCAGGGCTATTGGAGTCTCTGTCCCTCTCTCACACATACTCTCTCTCTTCCCTTTCTCTCTCCTCTCTTCCTTTTCCCTCTGCCTCTACCTTAGTAACAACATTAAATACAACATGGCATAGGACCAAAATTTCTCATGATTGTCTATAAACATTATACATTCCATTCATAATGTAAAATCTATTTTTCTGAGAAAGATGCACAAATTTCTTGGTATGACTTAACATTTAATAGAACACATGTTCTATTTTCACAAGCATGTAAAATAGAGGATAAAAAGATTAATAAATATATCTTTAATTTCAAGGAATTTCAGGACTATGGAGGAGAATTTGATCAAGAGATTCTTAGCATATTAACAATTACAAAAATATTCTAAAATAATGGCAAAAGTGGCCATATTTTGCTGTGCTCCTGATTCTAATTGGCTTTATAATTTAGATTTATGGTTTTAATAAAGTTGACAATGATTCCAGTTCCTAGTTTATTGTTTTTATTAAAAAATGGACAGTAAAACTTATTAAATCATTTTTAGCAGATATTGAGATTTCTTTTCTCCAAATAGCAGGTTAAAATATACCAATTGAATCCTAATATTAAAACTTGTTTGCATTCCTATTTTTTCCTGAAAATTATTTTTATATCCTGCTGCATTAAACTTATAAGTATTCTTAAGATTTTTGTATTTGTAAAACTGTTGTGTTAAAATTTGTTGTAATGTTTGAGTTTAATGAGCAGTTTTAATTGGATGGTATAGGTGGTAAAGGCCTAATCTGATGGGAAGAATGCTATCTCCCAACCTTCTTGGATCTCTGAGAATTCTAAATTTCAAGTTGTTTTGTTGTTTAGATATAACAATTAGGAATCTATTAGTCCAACATAAAATGTGAAATTGTGAATTATTTTGAATAATTTAGAAATTCTTTCTTGAAGCTACTGAACTATTTTTGTTAACCTACCATCTCCCATAATAAAATTAAGTACCTAAAGTTCTATAATTACAGGTATTCAGGCAGATAAGTGAGCTTGGAGCATTCAAGACAGTTTCAGCATGAAACTGCATCTGTCATTCATCACAGTTCACAGGCATGAACTAGCTCAATACAAAAGCCACCTTGCACCATTGTCCATTCTGTTTTATCTTTCTTAATGGTAGAAAAGATGTCTCTTTGTCCTCATCAGAAATTAGAAGACAGAGGATTCAGAGAACAGGGTAAATTAAACCAGGGTCACCATAGGAGTAATGAAATCTTCTGTGTGTTAGAGACTCCATCATAAACCCTTTTCTTATCCCATAGAAGCAACAGTGGTTTTAATTAAAAGGAGTTCTGAAGTATGAGACCCTTTCCCATATTTATCCCTCAGAATATTTATTTCAATGTTGTATATTCGTAAGCTAATGGATTCTCCTATGTGATGGTGGATTTAAAAGTGGGAAGGCCAAGAGGAAAAATAAGTTGGTCTAGGTGAACCAATACTATATGGGTGGTCAGACAAGCAGCAAACTTTAAATCTGTAGATTCTATATACCATATTAACTTTCAGTCTCTTCACTGTGAGGTTTTTGATTTATTTTATTTTATTTTTTTGAGAGAGAGAGAGAGAGAGAGAGAGAGAGAGAGAGAGAGAGAGAGAGAGAGAGAAGGGGGCAGGTCCCAGAGCAGTCTCCATACTTGTACATCGTTAGTTGTGATGTGGTTTCCTTCCACACAGGTGGATGTGGGACCATATGGGGCAGAAACCAAACCTGGGCCTCTCGCATGGGAGGGGCAAACCTTTACTGCCTAACCATCCTTGCAGTTACGGGTTGCAGCAGAGTTCAGCATATGGAGTTGCATGGGCCAGGGCTGGGAATCAAATCCCAAACCTTGCAATTGTGAAGCAAGTAAGTGCTCAACCACTGAGCTATGCTGGCATCCCTCACTTTGAGGTATTTGAAAAGTCATCTGACTGGTATCATATCTTAGTGTCCCTAGAGTCTTTATATGATCTTTACTGTCTTAGAAGGTAGTGCTTCTTGAACTTTAATGTACACATGTGTCACCTGGAGGGTCTTGTTCTAATAAAATGCAAAATCTGAATTAGTACATTTTGGGGTGGGTCTGAGATTCTAAACTTACAACAAGCTTCAAGGTGATGTTAATACTGTGGTGCTCAGGTCACATTTTTAAATAACTAGATTTTAGAATATGCTGTTCAACATGGCAGCCACTGCTCCCTGTGTGGCCATTGAGTGCTTACAATGCTTACATTGTGGTTAGTGAGACGTAACAATTAAATTTTTTATTTCTGTTTCTGTTGAAGTTGTTCAACAGAACAACTTCAGGTCTAGATGGTGGCCTTGCAGCCCTTAATTACACCAGAACAAAATTATCCTTAGAATCAGGTCTCTAAAACCTGCCAAAAATGTCATCAAGATGGTGGTGTGAGTGGAGAGTCTTGAAACCTCTCCTGGAAAATGCAACAAATTGAACAACAAAAATACAAGGGAATCCCTAAACAACATATAACCTCAGTTGAAAGACCCACTCATCACAAGAAAACACCTAAAAGTCAGAGAAAGGGAGGCAAATAGGAGAGAAAGGAAGGAGGCAGAGCAGAGACAAGGCCATGAAACATGATCTGGAGTCTGACAGAAGAGGGAGTGTGGTGAGGGCCTGGGAATACCAACTGAAGTGCAGCATGACTTCAAGTGGGTTGGGGACTGAGAACTGACAAGGGTGGAGGTGTGGGTGGCTGGGGCATGGTGTGGCCCTAGATGAATTAGGGCCTGAGCCAAGGCATGCTAAATGACCAAGTGATGGGTCCAGTCAGAGTGCAGTGTGTCCTTGCAAGAGCTGAGAGTCAGGAGCCATCAGGGGCAACAGTATTGAATAGACCACAAAGCAGCTCTGGTTGAGTTAGAGACTGATAGCCAGCAGCCCTGGAAACACTAACCAGAGCAAAACACAATCCTGGGCAAAGCGCAGGCTCTGGAGAAAAGAGGAAGGCAGAGCTGACGACTTACTCTTCCCCTGGTCCTGTGCACTCCTGACAAAGGGACAGGCTTATGTTATGGCTGAGCCCAGCACTCAGGGCTGCAATCTCAGGACACACAACCGTTGTAATCTGCACTGCCTGTACTGCCAGGCAAAAACCACAGACACAGAGCATAGATGCTTTCTCTTACTCTCTCGCAAAGCTTGCTACTCCCCACCCAAATTCCACCTAGTTCCTGATTAAAGTTAGCTGCAACTAGAAAACTGTCATTACCTGTACTAGAAACAAAACTGTGCCGTTCCCAATGAATCTCACACCTACCCTTCCTGCTAAAACAGGCAGCAGGGCTCAAAGAAACTGCAACACACAGGTGTGGCAGCTTATGCTTGCATTGGGATCTCAGAGGAATAGAATACTACAACTTACCATATCCTCCCAAAGAGGAGGTACACCAATACCAATGTGACTGAGTCAAAGAAGATAAGCCCACTATCCAGGAAATCTCCCAGTGTGAGGAGACCAAAATAACCAAGAGAAAATATTGTAAGATGCTACAGCAATACAATATGAGAAGAAAAGAAAGACATTTTCATATGTACCAGGGGAATAATCTTCATACTCCAAGAGCAATGAGTACCCTAGGGAACTAAGGTGCTCAGAAAGAAAATGAAAAGTCTCTGGTAAAGGACCTTAAAGATATAGAATATATGAGATAAATGACACAGAATTCATGACTACAGGTCTGAAAACACTAAAAGAGAACAAACAAAGACAGCTAAACACAGAAAAACAGCTAAATGTTCTCAGAAAGGAAATCTATGAATGAAAGGAATACTTTAACGTAGAAATTCAAACTATAAAAAAACATAAAAAAATTCTGGAGATAAACAGTGCAATAAAAGAGATGAAAAATAAATGAGCTAGCATAGAAAGCAGAACCAACCAGACAGAGGAAAGAACTAGTCAAAGACAGGAACATGAAAATGTCTCAGAAGTAAAAAGAGAGACCATAGAGTTAAAAGAAATAAAAGATCTCTACAAGAACTATCTGTGTCCCACAACTATCTGAGTCCATTAGAAAGAACAACAAGAAAATAATGAGTATTCTGGAGGGAGCAGAAGATGGGATGAACACAGAGAGTTTGCTCAAACAAATAATAGATGAGAACTTCACAAATCTATGCAAACAACTAGAACCCTAAATACAAGGAGGAAATAGAAACCCTGACTACTTGAATTCTAGCAGACCTTCAAGACACATTATAATGAAGATGTCAAAGGTCAAAGACAAAGAATCCTCAGGGAAACCAGGGAAAAGAAGGCCATATCCTATAAAGCAACTTTTTGACTTCCCCGGGCCACAATGGAAAAAGAATTGTCTTGGGCCACACATAAATTCACTAACACTATCACTAGCTGATGAGCTATAAAACAAAGGTAGCAAAAAAACCTCATAATGTTTTAAAATTTTGTGTTGGCCCTCTGTCAATGATGTCCTGGGCTGCTGGTTGGACATGCCTGCTATAAAGGAAAACTCATCAGGCTGTCATCAGATTTCTCAAAAGAAATTCTGTAAGCCAGGAGGGAGTGGAAACAAGTATTCAAAATATTGAAAGAGGGAAATTACCAGCCAAGAATCATCTATACAGCCAAGCTATCCTTAGGTATGAAGAAGGAGAAAAGACCTTTTAAGACATACAGAAGCTGAGGGAATTCTCGAGCACAAAGCCAGCATTTCAAGAAATACTGAAGGAAGCTATTGGGCTTGAAACAAATAGTAAAAATAAATAAGGATAAACTGGGACAACATAAAAGAAAAGGAAGTAAAGGTTTAAATTTCCAAAAGAGAATGGAGATAAAAAACCTGTTTAAGAAACAAGACAGGGAACATTGCTTATATGAAACTTTCTTTTACATAAACATCATGACGACCACGCAAACAAAATTCAGATTACCTAAGATTAAGGTGGAGGTAGGTGGGAGAGAAGGAGGGGTTGGAAAGTAGAGATGGGGTATCAAATATATGGTAATGGAAAGAGAACTGACTCTGGGTGGTGAGCACATAATGCAATGCATGGATAATGTACTATAGAATTATACACCTGGAACCTATGTTATTTTTGCCAACCAATGTCACCCAAATAAATTTAACAATTAAAAAAAATTCAGACATGACATACTGGTACATAAATAAAAAGAGAAAACAGAGGATAAAATCATAGAACACTATCAAACTAAAACAACTGACAAAGAAAAAAGCATAAAAGAAATCAAGACAGTAAGCTACCAGAAAACAAAAGATAAAATGGTTATAGAAATCCTCATATTTCCATCATCACCCTAAATGTAAGTGGACTGAACTTACCAATAAAAAGGCACAATGTAGCAAACTGGATTAATAAGCAAAACCTAAGATTTTGCTGCCTCCAAGTGACACATCTCAGCCATAAGGACAATACAGACTCAAAGTGAAAGGTGGAAAACAATACTCCCCAAGTAAATGACAGGTGCAGCCATATTTATATCTGACAAAAAAGACTTCAGGATAAAAAAAAGTAATAAAAGACAAAGATGGACATAAAATAATGATAAAACAACAATACAACAAGAAGACATGACATTTATTAATATATATGCCCCCAGTTAAGAAGCACCAAAATTTATAAAGCAATTACTAACAAAACTAAAAGGAGAAACTGAGAAAACACAATTATAATAGGGCAGATCATCCAAACAGAAAATAAATAATGAAATATCAGTTTTAAATGATACATTACAGCAATTTGACATAATTGACATTCACAACATAAGATTATATATTCTTTTCTAGTGTACATGGGATATTCTCAAGGATAGACCATATATTGTGTCACAAAACTAGGCTCAGCAAATTTAAGAGGACTGAAATCATACAAAATGTAATCTCTGACCACAAAGCTTTGAAATTAAAGATCAACTGCCCCCCCCCCCCAAAAAAAAAGGGAAGCCGGGATGGCTCAGTGGGTTAAGCTCTCACTTTGCCGTGCCGGGGACCGAGGATCGAATCCCGGCCCCGGACCATGTGGAACCATATGCTGAACTGGGAGCTCCCCCAGTTCATTTCTCTCTCTGTCTCTGTCTCTGTATCTCTCTCTCTCTGTCAAAAAATTAATAAAATAAATAAAATAAAAAAAACTGGCAGAAAACCCCATGTATACATGGAGATTAGAGAACATGTTAGTAAAAAAATGGCTGTATCAAAGAAGGAATAAAAAAGATTTAAAATACATAGAAACTAATGACAATGAAAACATAATGTATCAAAATTATTGGCATATAGCGAAAGCAGTAATAAGAGGGAAATTTATATCATTATAAGTCTATCTCAAGAAACAAGAGAAATCAAAAGTAAACATCATATCTTAAAGAACTACAAAAAGGACAACAACAAAAAATAAAAACCCAAGTCAGCAGAAGAAAGAAAATAAAAATTAAAGCAGAACTAAATAAAATAAAGACTAGAAAAACAGTAGGAAAAAAATGAATGCAACAACGAGCTGGTTCTTTGGAAAAAATTAATAAAATTGACAAACCCTTGGGTAGGCCCACCAAAGGAAATGGACAAAAGACACAGATAACCAAAGTTGAAAATGAAAGAGGAGATATTATGACTGATACCACAGAAATACAAAGAATTATATATAAACGTTATGAAGGACTACATGCCACCATATTTAAAAGCCTAGAAGAAACAGACAAGTTTCTAGAAACATATAGTATATCTGGACTAAATCAAGAAGAACTATGGAGTCTAAATAGACTAATCAACAGCAAGGAAATTGGAATAATCTTCCAAAACCTGCCAAAGCAAAAGTCCTGGACCAGATGTTCTCACTAACAAGTTTTACCAGGCATTCAAAGGAGAATGAACACATATTCCCCTCAAACTCTCCCAAAAAGTTGAAGAAGAGGTGATACCTCCCAATTCATTCTATAAGGTTAACATTACCCTAATACCAAAGCCTGGCAAGGATAATACAAAACAACAAAACAAAACAAAAAAAACTGTAGACCAATATCACTGATCAACACAGAAGCAAAAATATCAAACAAAATACTAGCAAATAGAATACAACAATGCATTAAAAGGATTATACATCATAATCAAGTGGGTTCACCTCAGGGGCACAAGAATGGTTCAGCGTATGCAAATTGATCAATGTGATATACCACATAAACAAAATATAAGATACAAATCATATGATTATATCAATTGATGCAGAAAAAGCGTTCAACAAGATGCAACATCCATTTATGATCAATACAATAAAATGGGTATAGAAGGAAAGTACCTCAACATAATAAAGGCTATATACAACAAATTCTCAGATAATATCATACTGAATAGGGAGCCTTTTTTATTCTAAAATCAGGAATAATACAGGATGACCCTGTGACCACTGCTGTTTATCATAGTACTGAAAATTGTAGCCAAAGCAATCAGGTAAGAGAAAAATAAAAGGCATTCAAATTTGGAGTGAAGTTGAACGGTCACTTTTTGCAGATGACATAATCCTTCATATAGAAAATCCTAAAGACTCCACCAGAAAACTATTAGAAACAATAAATAAATACAGTAAAATTGCAGTCTATGAAATCAATGTACAAAATCCATTTCATTTTATATACTAATAACAAAACTTCAGAAAAAGAAAAGAGAAATACACCTTTTTGCAATCACAACAAAAACAGTAAAATATCTAAGAATAAACTTGACAAAGAATATAAAAGTTATAAGACACTATTAAAAGAAATTGAAGAAAACTCAAAGAAATGGAAAGGTATTTCCTGTTCATGGATTGGAAGAAGCAACAAAGTAAAGTGACTATATTACCCAAAGCAATATACAGATTTAATTCCCATAAAAATTCCACAGATATTCTTTGAAGAACTAGGTTTAAAAAATCATCAGATTTATATAGATCCACAAAAAATCTTGAATCACCAAAGTAATATTATGAAAAAAAAAAATAAAACTGGAGGTATCACACTTCCCATTTCAATCTACACTACAAAGCATCAGTAATCAAAATGCTTGATATTGGCAGAAAAACAGATACACAGACCAATGGAACAGAATAAAAAACTCAGAAATAAATCTACAAATATATGGGCAGATAGTTTTTTACAAAGGAGAGAAAAATAGGCAATGGAGAAAAGTACCCTCTTTAGTAAATTGTGCTGGGAAAATAGAAAAACCAAATGCAAAAGAATGAATCTAAACTGCGAAAGTCACCATATACCAAAATTAATTCAAAATGGATCAAAGACCTCCATGTAAGACCCGAAACAATAGGTTGCATAGAAGAAAACATTGCTACTAAACTTAAGGACCTTGGGTTCAGGGAGGATTTTGTGAACATGACTTCAAAGGCAAGGGAATTAAAAGTAAAAATAAATGAATGGGACTATATCAAATTAAAAAGCTCTACACAGTGAAAGAAATCATCAACAAAGCAAAGAGGCAACCAATCAAATGGAAGGAGATATTTGCAAACAACGCCTCTGATAAGGGGCTAATATCTAAAATATATAATGAACTTGTACAACTCAACAACAAAAAACACAAACAATCCAACTGAAAAGTGGGCTGAAGGCCTGAACAGACACCATCCCCCTGAAGATATGCAAATGGTCAATAGATAAATGAAAAAATGCTCAACTTCAGTAGCTACTAGGGAACTGCAAATCAGAACCACAATGAGATACCACCTCACACCTGTTTGAATGAGACAAGGAATAACAAGTGCTGGAGAGGCTGTGGACAAAAAGGAACCCTCATATACTGCTGGTGGGAATGTAAACTGGTACAACCACTATGGAAGACAGTATAGAGGTTCCTCAGAAAATTAAGAATAGAGTTACCATATGACCCAGCAATCCCTCTTTTGTGTATCTACCCCACAAATTCAAAAACCTTAGTCCACAAAGATGTATGTAGCCCAATGTTCATCACAGCACAGTTCAAAGTGGCCAAGTTACAGAAACAACCAAAGTGTCCTTATATAGATGACTGGATAAAAAAGTTGTGGTACATTTACACAATGGAGTATTACTCAGCCATAAGGAAAAAAGGAATACTCCTATTTGGGACAAAATGGATGGACCTTGAGATCACCATGTTAAGTGAAATAAGCCAAACTAAAAAAATCAAGAACCCTATGACTTCACTCATATGTGGAATATAAAACTGAGAGTAACAAAGAAACAAAATATCATGGACACAGTCAATAGTTTAGTAGTTACCTGAGGGTAAGCAGTGAGGGAGATGGGGGAGGAGACTGGAGCATCAAATATATGGTGATGGAAGGAGAACTGACTCTGGGTGGTGAGCACACAATACAACACTGATGATAATAGTAGAATCATACAGCTGAAACCTATGTAACTCCTACTAACCAATGTCACCGCAATAGATTTAACAATAAAAAAAAATAGAATAAAAAAATAAAAATTGCAGAAAGAATCCTCAATAAGTATATATGACTTTCTTCCTTATATTTGCTTTTCCTTTTCTAACCACACCTATTTCTTTCTTTCTGTTCACCTCTCTCTCTCCCTCTTTCTCTCTCTCTCACCGTGTATCATCCTAGGCACCCTTTTCTCATTCATACTTTTACCCAATCAGTGCTCAAGTCTTAGCGATTTTACCTCATGTTTTTTGCCCCACATTCACCACCAGTACCTGCACTCAGGTCTATCCTCTGATCTGAATTTCTTCATTCGCTTCCATTGGGATGCTTTCTCACTCCTGACTTCATCATCCATTTGTCTCTTCACCTGTTCACTCTTTTTACTGGTATTTGAGTCAATAAAAATATAATTATTTTATCTGCCTCCCACCCCGCAATCCCTGGTTTTTATAACATTATCCAATGAATTTATAGTCACTTTCTGGATGAAATTTGAATTCTAGTCCAAAATAAAAGGCTCTAAGTGTCCTCCCTCTGTCACCCTTCCAGATTTTGTCTCCTACTCCTCCATACACCATACATCCTTTATGGTGCAACATTGAATGACCTTCTAATTGGAGAGCAGTATCCTTCACGTGACATACATGTGTGCTGTCCTGCCTTGGAGCCTTCACGCACACCTCTGCCTGTAATGTCATTATCCTCTTCTTTCCTTTGTGAAATCCTACTCATTCTTCAACATTCAGCCTGTGTCACTTCCTCTTCCACTTCTGATTCTCATGTTGACTTAAATACTACTCTTTTGAGCAGTTCTCCTATAGTAATTAGTGAATAACTCTTCCAACTATTATTTTTCATTCTATCATTCTGAAAAATACCGCTAAAATAATTTACCTCTTCGATATGGCTAACCTGACTAACTTTCAGGTATTTATAGATAATTCTCTGACTGTCCTTGGTCATTTATTCTCCAGTATCCCAGCTATCTGAAGACTCACAGATATATGAATATTCATAGCAGCATTATTCATAATAGCCAAAAATAGAAGCTGTGCAAATGTTTATCAATGAACAAATGTGGCATATTCATACAATGAAATATTATTATTCAGCCATCAAAAAAAAAAATGAAATACTGATAAATGCTACAAAATTGATGAACCTTAGAAACATTTTCCTAAATAAAAGAAACTATTACAAAAATACACATATTGTATGATTCCACTTTTATAAAGTGGTTGAAATATGCAAATCTATAAACACAAACAGTATATGAGGACTGTCCAGAAAAATCCAGCCATTGTTAATATAACAAGAACAGTTACATGGCTGGATACTTTATAGACAGCCCTCATATTAGAGTTGTGTAGGGCTGTGCAGGGGGAGAAAGATGAGGAGTGACTGCTAATGACTATAGGATCTCTTTTTGGGTGATAAGAATGTTCTAAACTTAGATTGTGGTGATCACTGCATAACTCTGTGGCTCTACTAAGAGAAAAGATTACAGAAGAAAGGGCCTCCTGGAAACTCTTGCAAACAAAAGGACAAGAGATAAGAAGTCCTTGAGTCTCAGAAAGACCAGCAATTACAGAAATCATGGCCAAGAACAAACAGTACTCAGAAAGTCCTAGGCAGCATGCTCAACCGAGGTGCAAGGTCAGCCTGTATCCCCCTCCCCACCTTGAGTCACGAGAAACACGTAGGGCCCTAGACAAATGAGGCACACTCCAATCACATGGATACTGAAAAGGGTATATAAGCTGTAAGGAATCTAACTATGGGGAGCACATGATTAGGTGCTACTAGCCCCATATGCTCTGCCAGCTAATAAAATCTCCTTCCTCTATCTAAAGAGTTGTCTGAGCTTCTATTGTTTTTTGACAGACAGAAACACGAGAGAGAGAGAGAGAGAGAGAGAGAGAGAGAGAGAGAGAGAGAGAGAGAGAGAGAGAGAGAAGGGGGGAGGGCCCAGAGCAATCTCCATAGTTGTATGTCATCAGCTTTCAACATGATTTTATTCCACACAGGTGGGTGGGGGCCACGCAGGGCAGGAACTGGGCTGGGGGCCACCCTCATGGGAGGCACGCCCCCACAAGCCAAATGGTGGTGGGGAGGGCAAGAACTGAACTGGGGACCTCTTGAGTGTGAAGCACACCCCAGGTCAGCATATGGCCCAAAAGAGCTGGGGCTGGGACTTGATTGTCTGTCCCTGGGGCTGCAAAGCAAGTGCTTAATCCGAAGAGCCATCCTGGCTTCCCCATAAGCTGTTTTTTTTAAGTAAACTTACAGTTTATTTGTACTCATTTAAAAGTAAGCTTTGGTTTATCCCTTGCCTACTTTGTGGAGGTGGGAGTTCAGGGGTAGTGGAGTGATAATTGGGTTTAAAACAGTTTTCTTATACTAGCACATACCACTCTTCTGATATTACTAAGCAATTTATCAAGTAAACTGAACTAAAACTTCTCCTGTATTCACAAAGCCAAATCATTATCTTTCCTTATGTAAAGTTTTACCTGGGAGCTAATTTTAGTGGCTCTGATAAAAGATTTATTCTGGAAGCTCTAAGTAATTCTTTTCTATAAAGAACTAACTGCTCAGGAAGACTTGCCCCAGGGATTGGGAGATGGAAGCTGCAAAACCATTCCTTAAACTGCTCCCTAAATGCGGTTACCCACACCCACGGCGGTGGGCTTAGAACACGGTCATATTTCCTCTCCTGGTTTCTCTTTGGCACCAGTTGTATAGGGGGAGAATCGGAGGAGTGCCTCACAAAAGACTGGCCTCTGGCCTCTAGCAGAATGCTGAAGGTTGTCTGCACAGACTTCCCAAGTGACCAGCCCACCTGTGGGGCAGGCTGGGCTCCGGGTGAGGATAAGAGAGAGGAGTTGATCAGATTTCCCAGCTTTGAAGTGAAGAATGAGCCAGAATGAAGAAGCTCCTGATCAAAGGCTGCCGAGCGATAAGAAAGGCGACAGTAACTCTCCAGGGAGAGCCCAGGCACCTGTGGCCAGGTGGGGAGAGGGCGCCCAGCTCTCTGAATGGGCCCTTTTGTTTCTTTTCCTTTTGACAGCAGGAAACATTTGAAGCAATTGGAACCAGCAATTTATAGGTCGGATTGACCTAAATGCAATATTTCTCAAAATTGATATGCATCAAAATCCCTTGGGGAATTTTCTGGAAATACAGATACCGAGCTTCTGACCCAAAGAGTGTAATTCCTTAGGTCTAAGGTGTGCATCTCAGCTCTGAATTTTTTGTCAAGTTCGCCCAGCTGACTTGGCTGCCTGTAAAGTTTCAGAACCACTGGTCAATGCTAGGGCTCACCTCCAATCTGAAGGGGGTAGCCGTGTTGGGGGGATATATATTTTCTTTATGTTATAGTTATCCCCTAATTCTCAATGTTCATCAAAAGCCCTCAAAGAAGAGAGGTTATTTTCAATAAATTAATCTACCAATTCTATGAATATAAGATATACAACTCAGAGGAATTTCTCTGGGGACCAAAATGCCTTTGTTAACACTCCAGGCCCTGGGCTAGGTGCTAGGGGTGGAGATGAATAACACAAACTTGTTCCCAAGAGCTCAGCATCGTGTTGGGGAGACAGACATGCAAACAAAATAAGTGAAGTATTATAAGAAGAATGTGTGAGGTCTTGTTCCAGCCCCGGAAGAGAATGTCTAACTGCCCGGAGGGTGGGAGGAGAGACAGTAGAGGCTTTCCCAAAAACACAAGGTTGGAAGGCAGATTTCGGTGTTGACAGGCAGCTTGCCGCCCTGCCATGGGGCTGTGCAGGTGGCCTGTCAAGGAGCTGGGATGATTCCAATCCTAGGGGAAGCACTGTGCGGACACACATGCCGGTGAACCCTGGGATACTCAGCACGGCAAGAATACAGAGGAGGCTGGTGATGGGGTGGCTGAGGATAAAGTAGAGAAGTAGCCTCCATCTGAAGAAACCCGTAAACTCCATGATGGAGACCTTCAGACTTTGCCTGTAAAGAGTGAGCACTTCATGCAAGAAGTTTTCATCTGTCTGTGAACCCAAAGCGCTAGGAATCTGGGATACAACACTGCTTTTCAAGTCCAGCAAGCTTGAATTGGGAAAATATAAAGAATGTGTTTCCAGACATGGAATATAACTCAGTGTTTCTCACTTGATTTTGCAAGCCCCAAATTATTACTAACAATGTTTATTTGTAGCTGTTATCACATATGCTATTCATAGCCTCATAGTAACTATACAAGGTAGGTGTTTTACTTCAACTTTCCAGAAGAAGAAATTTTTTAGAAAAGCTAAGTATCTTATGTCACACAACTTATTAAACAATAAACCTAAGGCTCAAGTACACATTTTCTGATTGTGAATCTTAAGATTTTTCTAGTATAAAGTACGGATTTATTGAAAAAAAATTTGTATAACTGTAAATAAATACATAATTGGAGACCAGAAAATATACTAGGAAGCAACCTAAAAGAGAAATTTAAGAGAGAAATGTTATGATTTCTGTATATGTTAAAGTTGGCCTGGCTATGTTGGGGTTACAAACAAAGAAACAAAAAATAACCACAATAATTTAAAAATAAAATCTCAGTGACTTACTGAAGTAACAGGTTACTTCTTGCTCACGTCCCAATCTCATGCAGTTTGTGGGCACTCCTGGGTATCTCTCTTCCCTCAATAACTCAAGGTCCTATCTTGGGGCCATACCTTTTATGGCTATGAGGTTACCCTGGCACGCCTCAGTCAGCAGACAGAACTTTGGAGATCTCTCATTCTGACACTTGACTCAAACATATGACTTGTTTTGGCGAATGAGATGTTAGCAAATGTGACACCAGCAGAGGCTTGAACAAAGGACTGTACACTTGGCCTCGCTTATCTTTGCACTTTTGCCCTCTGGAAATCATGTCCTGCCTTTGAAATATGTAAACACTGTGTGCTATGAAGAAAATAAATATAATATGTCCATTATTAACTGACTTTAGCTCTTTTTGTGTGATAATGTGCATGTAAACAACATGTTTTGTGACTTATACTGCTTTGTACAAATCTCAATTGCTTATCAAATTATAATTATCATCCTAACAATGATCAAGTCTAGGCCATATATACTACTGAACTAACATTCTAGACTCAGGAATGGTTGAGGCAATGTAATGAAAATTGATAAGGAATAAAAATAGTGTGAATTTCTTAAAAAACACATATTATTAACCAAACTACATAATTATGCCCAACTTCAGGTTCTTTTGGGTAGATCATGGCAGCCACTAAAAAGAGTATGAGGTGAGTTATTAATAGTTACACCCCCACAACTTTACTGCCAGGCAATAATGCAATCAAATTTCAAATCAAATTCCACCACACATTTGGACATTAACTTAGCATAAAATTCAGATTACCCATTTATAAGTTTGATGACATTGCAGCTCTCTGTCTTTGTAGGTATCCTGGCTATTCCCTGTATGGCAGTTCACTTAAGGTGGACACACATTCTAGAGATTCTGTTCTTTTTTGGAGTTGGACTCAGGCAACCTACTATTCTCTAAACTCAGTAACTGGACATATCATCACTTAGGAAATATTTAAAAGGCATTTGCAGTAACAGTGTTCTAATTCCCCATTTGTCATACATACATGTCTCTAAAATATTTGTAGCCTTTAATTTTGCCCATTTCTGGCATTTGTCATGCTTTACAACAAGACACTTGCTTTCACCAATATTTCTCACTTTCAACTTGTGGCAGCTGCCCTGCCGTGTGGCATTCTGTAATGCTAACTGGTCACCCTGGATTGTGCATGTTTAATGAAGGTGACTGGCTATCAATGGAGTTAAAGCTGAAACTAAACAACAAGCACATGATGCTACATTATTGTGCTGAAGCATCAAAGTGCATGTCATAGAAATGGCAATTTCGTGTCACTTGGGAATCAAACGCTCTTCACTTGGCCTGTCTCTAAACATGGTTGACGAGTCTCCTCTGAGCTCTTTATCATCACTATTTTCGTGGTGATGTGTTTGATTAACATATTCCTTCTACACTTGACACAGTCTCAAAATTCACTCACAAAAAAGCCATTCAAATTTTAGGTATAAATCTGTTTTAGGCTGTGGGTATTAGGCTATATTCTTACAGTCTGTAAAGACAAGATACATAGATTTGAGGAAGCTGGGATGGCTCAGTGGGTTAACCGCTCAATTTGCAGCTCTGGGGACCACGGATCGAATCCTGGCCCCAGCCCATGCAGACTCATATACTGAACTGGGGTGTGCCCCCAGTTCAGTTCTCACCGGGGTGAGACCCCGGCCCAGTTCCTGCCCTGTGCAGCCCCACGCCTACCTGTGGAATGAAACTATGTGGAAAAATCAATGATGTGCAACTATGGAGACTGTTCTGGGCCCTCCCCTTTCTCTGTCTCTGTCTCTGTATCTCTCTCTCTGTCAAAAACAATAAATATAAATCTTTAAAAGATACACAGATTTAAGGGTACATTACTTTTCAGACACCTTCTCAACCTGGCAGATATTCTAGCTCTGTAGTTAACTTCTTCCCTGGAAAGAAGGTAGACATTTTATGGACTGATTGGATTGGATCTTGCTATCACTCACTGCCTGGGAGAAAACAGAAAGCTTTGTTTAGTTTTCAGGTGTACACCCTTAGACAGTCAAAATTCTTTTCCTGACCCATGGAGATGTGGCAACTTGCAGCACAGCTAAACCGGGATTATGACTCCCACGCTGACATTAGCAATTGATTGAAATGCGGTTTCAGGCTGGGGCAGGAGGAAATAGCACAGAACAATATAGCTCCGTTCATTGTACTAACTCTGAGCCTCAGCTCCCTGAGAACCAGGTGTAAATTGAATAGAAAGGATATTATCATCTCAAGGTTTTGCTGGGTGGTGCAGAAAGCAGGGCATACCTGTCAACCTCATCTGACTCATAAGTGTCATTTCCCTCATTAAAAAAATTAAATTCAGTCTCTCCTCTCCTCTCCTCTCCCTCCCTCCCTCTTTTCGGGCCTAATATTCAGATTTCAAGAAAATATATATATATTAAAAAAAACAGTATTCTATGTCTACATAACTGTAGCCCCCACTTCAAAGAATGGGGAGGTAAGAATTCACACAGAAGCAATAATATAGTTTGGAAGTAGAAGGAGAAAGGAAGGAATAAAAAAGTTTTGTGAGCTTGTTCTGTGCCAGCCCAAATATAGGTACTTTTGTGTTTATTAGTACATTTGCCTTATGAAATCTCTGGTTGTTAGGGATTATTATCACAATTCAACAAATAAAAATACTGAAGATGAAGATGTTTAAAGAACTGGCCTATGGCTACCCAGGTATTATAGTAAATAATGTAAATGGGATTCAAGGACAAGTTTATCCCTTTAACCAAAGCTACTCTGCCATCCTCTTTCTCCTTACCACCTGTGCTCCTGACGTTAACTCTGCCGGATTTACCTTGTTCATTTACCTTGTACTTATTGGATAAAGTTGTACGCTAGATGCTATGTGATAGGAACTAAAGAGTTACTGATGGTTTTTCTACATGGCATTTAATTCTTTCTTCTTCATTTCCTTCCTTTGGAAAAAATGCCCTTTCTCAAACTCTTGCTCCTGTGTTGTGAGTTAGCCCAATTCGATCCCATTTTGTGGCCCTGGAAGCATCCCTGGCTCCCACAGTGGGTTCAGGAGTGGGTGTGAACCAGCCCACATCACTGAGAGCCAGATGGGAAGTTTCTCTGGAACTTTAGGAAAGGGACACACTTTCTATTGGGATAGCTAAGGTGACAGAACTTAAGCCTGGATTGTTGCTAGCCAGAAGATTTTCTGGAACTGAAATATATGTGGAAGAAAGCTGAAGGAAAAGATGAAAACACCATTTGTGTACCTGAATCCTGATTTACCTACAACTGGGAACTGAACCCCTAAACTTTTCAGGTACTTCAGTCCTAAATTTTCCCTTCCTCCCTCCCTCCCTCCCTTCCTTCCTTTCTTCCTTCCTTCAACACAATTTGGTTTAATGTTTTATTTGCAAGAGAAACATGCTTAGTCATTACAAGGTTAAATACCATACCAGTTCTCTGATTTAATGAAGTTTTTTGTCTAGTAGGGAGATGGGTAATAATCAAATACTCATTGAAAAAAAACAGTCATGTAAAGATTGACAGATGCTCTAAAAAAAGAGACATTTTCTATGGAAAAAAAGGTATGTCAAATTTTACCTACCTAGGGCATAAGAGAATTCTTTTCGGTAGAAATACTAAATATCTAAATATTACATTGAATTTTTGGCAATATACAGTTTAGATAGAACAGAAAATGCAAAAGGGATAATTGTATATCAGTAAAATGAACAAAATTCAAGGTAGTTGGTAGAAGAGGAGAATGGTATAAGAGAGGTAGAAAGGTAAGCAAGAATCAAGCCATACATGGCCCTGTGCTGTAGGAACAAGCTGGATCTTGTTCCAAGAGATACAAGAAGCCATTACAGGATTTTAAGCATGCTGACATGATCAGACTTGATTTTTGAAAGCTGCCTACAATGAAGAGAATAGAGCAAAGGTAGCCATATGGAGTGTAAGAAAACCAGTTAGAAGATTATTACAGTAGTCTAGGGAGATATAATGGTAGCTTGTATTAGGAACTGGTATCAATAGCTATAGAGAGAGCTAGACTGGTTGGGGGGATATTTATAAGGTGATTTTGGTGGGAGAGTTAGTAGAGGTAAACTGTGATTCCTAGGTATCTGGCTTGTGCAGCCTAGTGGAAGATGTTCTCCTCTAATGACCGAGATCAATGATAGAATAGGACCTAAACCAGGGAGCTGAAGAAATTAATTCAAGCTCAATCCTATTGAGTTAGACATGCATTTGAGATATATAAGTGGAGTTATTGAGTAGGCAAGTAGACTAGGAGTCTATGTGTAGAGCTTAGACAATGAGGTTTTAGATAGTAAAAAACAATCTGAGAGGCATGAGGAAAAAGAATATAAGAATAAGAAATGCTGAGAAGCTAGGGCTAAGACCTGTGATACTTCAAGATTCAAACTCTGTTTTTAAAATTAATTTTTAGGAAGATACAATATCATAACTTTTATAAACATTTAAAATGAACACACATTAAATACTTTACTTAACTCATGTTTAATAATGGAAACAGGCAGATCTCAGAGCTTGGTTCAATTCTCGTATTGATTTACATATTCAACACAATTCCTATCAAAATTTCAGCTGGTGTTTTTGCTAAAATTGACAAGCTGATCCTAAAATTTATATAAAAATTCAAATAGTCAAAAAAATGTTAAAAAAGAAAAAGGAAAGTTGGAATATGCACACTGTCTAATTTAAAATCTTACTATAAGCTTATAGTGATCAAGACATTGGTGTTAGTGTGAGGACAGACACATGGATCAATGGAATAGGACTGAGAATCCAGAAATTAACTCTAACATTTAGAGTCAATTAATTTTTGACAAAACGAACAAACAGTTCAATGAGGAAAGGATAGTCTTCTCAACAAATGGTGCCAGGACAACTGCATACCTACATATAAAAGAAAACATTTGGAGCCCTATCTCACATCATCTACAAAGATATCTCAAGCGGATCATACACCTAAATGTAAGGACTAAAACTATAAAGCTGTTAGAATAATGTCTTTCTGAGCTTAAGTTAGGCAATGGTTTCTTATATACAACACCAAAAACAACTGACAAAAGAAAAAAATAGATAAATTGGATTTCATCAAAATTAAATACTTTTGTGCTTCAAACTACACAATCAAGAAAGTGAAATGACAATCTATAGTCTGTCAGAAAATCATTGCAAATCATGTGTCTGATTTGGGACTTGTATCCAGGATATATAAATAATGTTTACATTAAGTAATAAAAGATAAATAATTCAAGTATAAAATTGGCAAAGGATTTTAGTAGAAAGTCCTCCTAAGAAGCTATATAAATGACCAATAAGTATCTGAAAAGATGCTTAATATTATTTGGTAATAGTAAAGTATAAATTAAAACCACAACAGTGTACTATCTCATACCCAAGATTGGCTGCTATAAAAAAGACAGATAGTAGCAAGTATTGATGTGGATGTGGAAAACTGAAACCTCCATATATTTCTGTGGGAACTTAAAATAGTGCAGGTACTGGAAAACAGTTTGGCAGTTTCTTTCTTACCAAATATGCATTTACCATTTGACCTAGTAATTCCACTCCTAAGTATATTCCTAAGAGCAATGAGAACATATATCCTCACAAAGATTTTTATACTCATGTTCATAGTAGCATTATTCATAGTAATGAATAGCCAGGAAGCGGAAATAACCCATATGTCCATTAATTGGTGGGGAAATAAAAATGGGTAAACAAAATGTGGTACTATCTATATGGCAGAACATTATTTAGCCATAAAATGTAATAAAGTATTAATGTTACATGCTACAACATGTATGGAATCTCAAAAATATTATGCTAAGTGAAGGAAGCCAATCATAAAATAACATATATTATATAATTCCCTTTATGTTAATTGTCTATAATAGGTGCATTTGTGGAATCAGAAGATAGAATAATGTTGGCTGAAGCCTAGGTGGGTGGGAGGGTAGTTGACAAATGATAGCTAATAGGTATAAGGCTTCTTTTTAAGCTGATGAAGAAAATTTAAAACTAGCTTTTCTGGATTTCATAACTCTGTAAACATGTAAAAATTGAGTTGTATACTTAAAAATAGGAAAACTTTACATCATGTAAATTATATCTCAATGAAGCTGTAAGAAAGATGTGCAAATCAAAACAACGTACACATTTATAGTTCAAGAATTTTGAAATAAAGTTACAATGGGCTCAAAACTGGCTTTTCTACAGGGAAGATGTTGTTGCTCCACCTATATAATTTACTTGCATGTCCATAAACAAGAATAATGTGTATTACTATTCCTTCACCTATATAATTTATTTGAAGTTCATAGACAGTAATAATGTAATTATCATCAGTTCTGTACAGCATAGTTATAAAATAGCTCAAAGCATAAAAAGTCCAGAATCATATAATTCAGAAAACTGCTTAATTTTGAAGCACAGACTTTTTCTTACTTTTCTTACTTTCATCAATTTCTTTTATTGTATGAAAATCCACTTTAAAAACTAAAGGCTGGGGAAGCTGGGATGGCTCAGTGGGTTAAGCACTCACTTTGCAAAGCTGGGGTCTGGGAATCGAGTCCCGGCCCCGGCCCGTGCAGTCCCATATGCTGAACTGGGAGCTCCCCCAGTTCCGTTCTCTCTCTGTCTCTGTATCTCTCTCTCGCTCTCTCTCTCTCTCTCTCTCTCTCTGTCAAAAATAAATAAATAAATAAAATATTTGAAAAAAACTAAAGGCTTAAAAACATTAAACACTTTTTTTTTTAAGCTCATGATGCACCATATTGGCAATTAGAGATCAACTGGGCACTTCCGGCGTTTACTGGGCACATTTACACTTTTGTGATCAGCTGCTCAGGGCTCTGGGTTGGAATGGCTTCAACTGGGATAGCTCATCTCTGCTCCATGAGGTCTCTCATCCACACGAAACAAAATACCCCAGCTTATATCATTGCTCATCCTCCAGTACAATAGCTTGACCTTGTTCACATGAGAAGAGCAGGTATTTACAGGAGTGAAAGCTAGACTTCAGAACTTACACAGTGCCACTTCAACAATACTTCACCAGCTAAAGCAAGTCACAGAAGCCAGCTCAGATAAAAAGAGGTGAGAGACTAGATTTCACCTCTTATTGGGAGGAGCTCCAAAGTCATGTTACAAGTTGTTTGGTTACAGTGACTGAAATAATTAGGGCCATTTTTGCAACCAATCTACCATAATAGTTTTAAATAACATTCTATTCTTCTGCTTCTTCATAGCCTTTATTAATACCTAGATTTGCAATTACATATCGATTCATGTGTTTATTTGTAAATGTCAAACTCCTAGTGGATGAAAGCTTCATAGGGGCGAAGACCATGTTGATTTTTGTTTTAGTTGGATGTTTGCTCCTGGCATATTTTTGGCTCATAATAGGCATTTAGTGAATGACTGATTATTTGCCCCAGGTTGATGCAGCTCTGGAAATAAAGTGGTGGCAAGATGATCCAGACAGATCTAGCAATTGACTATCTGATACCTGCTGAGAGAAATGATGATTGGTGACAGCTCAAATAGCTAGTATAACTTACCCATTGCTGAAAGGTTAGAACAGTCAAAGATAATTCCTAGACACATTAAACCAGTTTAGAATGAATACATCTAAGTGCTTTGGGAAAGAGGTTGAGGGTTTAGTAGTCCCACCCGTGATGACAGCATCAATCAGCAGTTGAAAATGTTAAAAATATATATGCATGGGCTGCCCGTGCTAGCATTTTGAGTCCATAGGTCTGGATGGGGCCCCATCATGCAAATTCAAGACAGTCTGTTGGCTCCACTTTCCATTTCCCTTGACGTCCCAGGACTAGCTCACTGTAGCTCCTCCCAGGTTCCAGCACCAGCCAGTCACAGTTCTAAGTTCCAGGTCTATGGAGTCACTTGTTTGTGCTTCTGAGTTGTCTGGTGCGGTTAGGAAGCACCTCCATCTCAGGGTTCTGGGCTACAGCTTTGCAGGACCTTGGCTGCAAGGTTCCTACATTTTTAACAATGCCAATTTCTTCTTGTTCTTTCACCAATCTTAGGGGTAAAAGCACTTCCAGGAGTTACTCTGTTACATTAGTTTTCCTGGTTTGGCTTTTCCTACTTACTTAATTTCTGATGTTAAATACTTCAGGTTAATATAGCTGGTATGGCACTGGTTTTCCTGATCAGATCTTGACTAATGTACACATTAAGCTATAACAAAAATGCATTCATCCTTATGGAGTCACCTGGCACACTTCGCTCCACGTTGCTCTCCTAATGAGGAAAGTGCTATGGAGAGCAAATCCTTGCCAGCATCACTCACTCACACTCACTGATTATGTGGAAAACCCCACCCAGAATGATGTCTCTACACACCCTGGAGCCCAGAATATCCCCACCAACTTGTGGAACATGTTGCACACAGATGATAAATCTAACAGCAAAGATATTAGAAGCTAATCTATTTGACTTGCACAGATGGAGCTGGATACACGGAGGAAAGAAAAACAATTTAGTTTCACTTGTTAGCTGGGGCTTTGCTGGAGACTGAAGGGTGATCAGGGTCCCTCCCTGTTGGTTTCTGGAACAAAAATAATCACATTGGCCAAAGTCAGGAAAATCTCACTGCCTACTTATTTCACAGTGATAGCTGACAATACCTGATTCCAAGCATGTGTCTGATTTTATGATCTTTTAAGATCCTATAATACTCTGATAGGAAAAAGTAGTATATAATTACTCTGTGCCAGCATACTTCTTTGGTGTCAATGCTTAGTGAGGAAGTTGGGCCAGAAAACAGAACACAAGAGGAAACTGAGAACTGTTTTCCAATTTTTACAACTTTTTTTTTTTAAACAAAACCATGAACAGCTTTTTTATTTTTTTAACTCCTAGTGTCTTAGTTCAGCCATTTGCAAAACATCTCTTTATTACAAATGTTATCACATAGAACTCTTGATGACCTAACTCAATATGAAACATAATTACATATAAAACGAGGAGTACATTAAAAGTCTCTATATGCCCCAAATTCATCATTTTCATCCATATTACAGGCCCCTGTTTAAATTTTCCTCCAGAAAACGTTGTCAGATACCTCCAACTAGAAGTAATATATCTGTCCCATCAAACCCTATAATACTTAATATGTTCTGTTCACAAGCATTCGTTTCTTTTTTCCTCATTATACACTTAATGCTAATGTCTTATATCCCTCACCAGACTATAAGCTCTTTTAGAACAGGATACATAGAAAGCATAAATGTTCAAGGGACTTCTTTAAGAAAATAAATAAATAAAGACACAAATAATAAAATGTCAATAATATATCTATTGACAATTACTTAAATGTAAATTGATTCAATGTTCCAATCAAAAGACATAGGGTGGCTGAATGGAAAACAAGACCCTTACAAACAATGTCTACAAGAGATTCACTTCAGATCTAAGGACATACCCATACACAGACTGAAAGTAAAGAAATGAAAAGGATATTTTCTGAAAATTGCAACCAAAATAAATGAATAATAAAAAGCAGGGGCAGCAATACTTACACCAGACAAATTAATCTTTAAAACAAAACTTATAACAAAGAAGGACCCAATAATCCCAATTCTGAGTATTTATCTGAAGGAACTCAAAACACTAATTCAAAAAGACATATGCATTTCTATGTTCATTACAACATTATTTACAATAACCAAGATATTATAAGCAATGTAAATATTCATCAACAGATCAATGAATAAAGAAAAAGTGGTACACACACACACACACACACACACACACACACACACACACACACACACACACACACACACTAGAACATTACTTAGCCAAAGCAGAATGGAATCTTGCCATCTACAACAATATAAATGGACCTATAGAGGTACTGTGCTAAGTAAAATAAATCAGACAGATAAATACCATATGATTTCATTTATATGTGGACTCTAAAGTACAAAATAAATGAACAAACAAAACAAAATCAAACTCATGGCTACAGAGAACATTTAGATAGTAGCCAGATGAGAGGGGAATTGAGAGGACGGGTAAAGCAGGGAAGGGATTAGCAGCTATAAATTGGTAGTTACAAAATAGTCATGGGGATGTAAAATTAGAACAGGCTATAGAGTCAATAATATTATAATCACTATGTGTGGTGTTAGATGGGTATTAGACTAATCAAAGATCACTTTGTAAGCCATATAAATATCTAATCACTATGTTTGACACCTGAAAGTAATATAATATAGTATGTAAACTATAATTGAAAAATAAAAAATTATAAATAAAACAATAAATATGAGGAAATCAAATCTTACAAAGTTGTTTTTTTTCTTTCAAATTTATATAGCTGGTGAGAGAAAGGAGTCAAAGCCCAGCTTTATTGTCCCTAATATGTTGTACACAATGTAATGCTGACTGATTTGTTTGCATAGCCTCCATAATTACTAGCACCATACTTCTCACAACAGAGGTGCTCCATAAATATTAGATATAGAAACACTGAATTGAGACCTATTTTTGTCTTTTACCATTACATGTCTGATATCACATAACTTGGCAAGAAAGGGTTTGGAGATAGGAGAGACTAGAGCTCCAACTTTGAGCTCCAATTAGAGCTCAGACACTACTTTTCTGTGAAAAGATAAACAGAGATGCTTTAACTCTACTCCATGTAATTACTTACTCTAGACAGATGAGAAATTTAACATATGCTTCATCTACCTTATAAGGTGGGTGGTACTAATGAAAGTAGTTAACCATTCATTGGGAACCTTATAAGAGATAGGTACTCTTCGAATACATTATACATGTGACTACCCCATGACATGGTGGTAGTTAATATTCACTTTATAGAAAGTAACTGGGACTCATAAAGGTTAATTAATTATTACGGGTCACAATCAGGGATACCCCAAGTTTTCTGACACCCACTTTTGCACTTTTTATGCTACAAAAGGTAGAAGCATTTAGTATCCCCTAAGGACATATTCAAACTCTGCTTTAACCATTCACTGTTTAAAGCTTGTCATATTATAGAGCAACCAAAAGGGACTTCTAACCTTCCTGAAAGTGAGGACCTCATTTTATTTTATAACTGTTCTTTCTTTTCTATAAAAGTTGGATTTCAAAGTTGAGATCATAAGTGACAGAGGATGTAGCAATGTAAGTAATGTGAATTTCCATTTTCAACAAATTATCAACATGATTTGGTTTTAAAATGTGGAAAAAATAAAGGAAGCAATTTGTAAATACTCATTGGAAAATAAAGACTCATATGATTAAGGATTGAATAAAGTATGTGATATGATTTTTGGTCTTCTTATTACTATTTGGGTTTGACCTTCATACCAATGACTCATTAGTAGATTAATTTATTTCATTTTCTTTCTTTTTCACCATCGTAAACACTCAACAATTAGATTTACTTGATAGGCATGAATAAATAGTGTTTGGGGGTGGGGAATGATTTTAATAATTTGGGTTTCTCTCAACTTTATCAACCCTACTATCTTGGGCAAGTGACCAGAGTTCTCTGTGGCCTCATTTTGTTTTCACTGAAAGGAAAGAAAGTGGACAGTTAACTTTATAGGAATATTGTGGGTATCAAATAGAATAATCCATGTAGGTATAGCAAAAGAATAAAACAAACAAAAGGCTTGGAGATCTATAACTCAGAATGTCCTCTTATTTTTCCCTAACAGATCATTGATGTTAGAGCAACAGTTACCTTGAATTCTGCACATTTTTTGCTAAAATAAACAGCAAATATAAAACATATCAGTAATGGCAACTATATAGCCAAATTCAGAATATTCTCACATTGTAATATGGTGGTGTATTAGTCGCTTAACTCTGGTATAAAGGTTAAAAGACACAGCCCAGAAAGGACTGGCACAAAGTATTGAGAGTGACAAAAACCATGACCTGCAACCAAGATTACTCTATCCAGCAAGGTTATTATTTAGAATTGAATGGCAGATAGTGAGATTCCCAGACAAGAAAAGCTATAAGAATTTATTACTACCAAACCAGTATTAGAAAAAATGTTAAAGGGACTTTTTTATGAAGAAGACAAAAAAAAAACCCCCAAAAAACCTATCAATAATTACTTTAAATGTAAATGGATTAAATGCTCCAATCAAAAGATATGGGTATCTGAATGGATAAGAAAACAAGAGCCATATTTATACTGCTTAAAAGAGATCCAGGCCAGGTCTAAAGACACACATAGACCAAAAGTGAAGGGATTAAAAAAATATTTCATATAAATGGCAATGAAAAAAAAAAAAAGCTGGGATAGCATTATATGTATCAGACAAAACAGACTTTAAGTCAAAAACTAACAAAATAAAGAATGTCATTATATAATGATAGAGGTGTCAATCTATGAAGTGTATATAACAATTAGCACTTGAATATATTAAGCAAACACTGATATATCTGAAGTGAGAAATAGACAACAATACAATAATATAAGGCAGGGGTGGCCAACTTTTCTGTATATAAGACCTACTTTTTATCTTAAAAGTGTGTCGCAATCGACTTGTTGTTATAGGCGTAGTCTAAGGGGGAAGAAGGGGTGTGAAATGCATACTATGCTTATACACTGTGTTTCAGATAAGGTGCATTCCAGAGAGGTATGGGTAGATAAGTAAAATATATGTTCAAAACTATTTTTTATTTTTTAAATCACTTATTAAGTTTTCGAGATATAGGCTCATGAAGAAAA
>PVKE010013370.1:9593-36801 GCA_004027555.1 Craseonycteris thonglongyai | reverse complement strand
ATCAGCACTTCTATTAGGGAGTAGCATAATATGTCAATATACGGCTAAAAGGCAAGATGCAAACTTCCAAAAAATGGAACTGTCTTTATATTTACTAACCAAGTGTAGAATAAAAATGTACTTTTTAGTAAAAATGACACACTATATATAAATTTACTTATAATATATGAGGCAAGACAATATGAAATTTTATATATTAACATAACAGCTGTGCAAGACATGTTTATTAGATAGTATATAAGAAGTTAACTAGCCAGGAAAATAATGAATACATGATATATCAAACTTTAGTCTTAAAGTCCAATTTAGGCTCTATCTAGAAAGAAATAATTTATCAGAAAAATAAAGAAATTCAAAATATTGCTTTTTATCAAAGTATACCACAGTTGAGTCATTAGCATATTCTCCTCATGATTTCAAAAATAGTTGCTCATATTTCCAGTTATCAGGGACAGATTAATTTTTTTTTTAAGATTTATTTTTTATTGTTCAAGAGAAGGTAAAAGTAGGGTGGGGAGGGCCCAGGGTAATCTCCATAGTTGTATATCTCTTGTTGTGACATGGTTTTATGCTACACAAGTGGATGTGGGGCCTTGCAGGGCAGGAACCAAACCAGGGGCCTCCCACATGGGCGGCAAGAACATTCACCACTGAGCTATCTCTGCAGTTATCTGTTGTACCACAGTTCAGCATACAGGGTTTGCATGGGTTGAACTGGAAATTGAACTCAGGACCTTGGATTTTAAGGCAAGAGCTCAACCACTGAGCTATCCCGGCATCCTGAGAAAATAATATTTTTAACGTTTCCAATAGAAGAGGTACATTTTCTTATGAAGTTAATATAATATAACATTTTAAAATAAGTGGCAGGATTTTGAAGAACTTTAGCCTTTGGACACAATGTCCGAAAAGATGACTTTCAAGATACAACTCTGATGTACATGACATATCTTAATATATCAAAAATGTCATGAGATAGCAATAAAGAGTTAGTTATTGAATCAATAAGTGAATGAAGAATGATACAATATTTTTCACAATGAGTGGTCCCCTACCTGACACTGATCAAGACTGGACAGAATGAAGAAGCCTCATCTGTAGAGAGTAATACATCTCTGATTATTTGACTTATGTGAAAAAAATGAATAAATGCTAATAAAAAAATTTTTTTTCCAGTAGTGTACTAGTATACTTTAAATAAAGGGGGAAAAAGCTGAAGCAGCTGGTTCTGAAAAATCCAGATCTCAGTATGGCTGCAACATTTCCATTAGTCATATTTACAGGTACCGGTATGTATAAAAGGTGCTTGTATTCCATCAGTGAATCTTTTACTTTTCCTTGAATTTCTATAGAATTGAGAATTGGATTAGACAGGAGTCAAATGACAGTAAATGTGAAAATAATCTCAAAAGAAGGAAGCAGAAATTTCTAAACAATTTAGGAGGAATGATTTTGATGCCAAAAGAAGAAACACAAAGTTAAAGAGTGAAGTGAATCCTTGAATTTATACTTATTCATCCATTTACAACTCTATATTCCTAAAATTAATTTCCCCATAAAATACTAGTAATAACAAAAACAGTAAATATACACATTTACATACATTTAAACACACATTTTTAAAAGCAAATACTGACCCCTGCATTTAAACAATGTTTATAACTTTAAACCTCATATTCAAAATATACTGTTCATATACTACAAAAATTGGTGTAATACAACAAAAGCAATGCTTAGAGAAAAATCTATAACAGTTAATGTCTATATTAGAAAAGAAGAAAGACCTAAAATCAATAGTCTAAGGTTTGTCGTAGGAAAGTAAGAAAAAAGAGCCACTCTAAACTAAAAAGAAAAGTAGAAATAATAAACGATAGAGCAGAATTCAATTAAATTGAAAATAGAAAATCAATGAAACTGAAAGCTTGTTCCTTGAAAAGATCAATAATATCAAAAGCCTCTAACAAAGCTTATATAAAAAGAGTACACAGATTGTTAATATCAAAAATGAAAGTGGGGACACCACTATAAATACCATGAATATTTAAAAAATATATGAACATGTCTATGCCCCCAAATTTGAAAATCTAAGCAAATTTGATCAGTATCTTAACAAATATAATATGCCAAAACTTACATGAGAACAAATGGACAATTTGAATAGGCCTATATCTATTTTAAAAATTGAATCAACAATTAATAGTATATCAAAACAGAAGGCACTAGGCCCACCTGGCTTCACCAGTGAATTCTAACAAATATTTAAGAAATAAATTATATCAACTCTCTAAAATCTCTTACCAAAAATAGAAACAGAAAAAGAATTTTTTTTAGCTCAAACTATTAAGCTAGTATTACCCTAATACCAAAATAAAAAAAAATTACTACAAAATAATTAAAAAGTACACTACAGACCAATCTCTCTATAAAACATAGATACAAACATCTTTGACACATCGAATCCAACAATATATAAAATGAATTATATGCTACTACCAAATGCAAATTATCCCAGTTATGCATGACTAGGATAAATTGTACCTGGTCATGGTGTATAGTTCAACATTCCATAATCAATTAATATAATCCATAACAGCAAGGTGAAGAACAAAAATTACAGGATCACATTAATTAATGCAGAAAAATTATTTGACAAAATTCAACATCTGTTCATATTGAGAATGTTCTGTAAACTATGAACAAAGGGGACTTTATCAACTTCATAAAAAATAAAATTTACCAGAGAAACCCTACACCTAGTTTCATACTTAATTACGAGGAGCTTAACACTTTACCACTAAGATCAAGAACGAGGCAAGAATATTCTCCCACCACTGCTTTTTAAGAGTGTACAGGAAGTTCTAGCTAATGCAATAAAACAAGAGAAGGAACATACAGGTTGTGATGGAAGAAACAAAACTATCATTGACGACTAATGACACAATTAGCTATGTTTATATTCTCAAGAATTGACAAAAAAAAACACCAACTCATGGAAATGAGGTGATTATAGCAAGGCATACAAAACTAAATAACATTTAAATTTCCTATATTTCAGCAATGGACAAATGAAATTTGAAATTTAAAACACTATACCCATATCACTGCAATAAATTAAACATTTAAAAAATTAAAATAAATAAAACACTATACCATTTATATTAGCACCCCCCTGCAAAAAATAAAATACTTAGATATAGGGCTAACAAAATATGTACAATATCTGTACAAGGGAAGCTAGAAAATTATCCAAAAACTAAATAAATGGTGAAATATTTTACAGGCGTGGACAAAAAGTTTAAAAATTGTCAAGACATCAGTTCTTCACAATTTGATATAGAGTCAATGCAATCCCAGTCAAAATCCCAGAGAGCTATTTTTGGATATCAACAGATTGATTTTAAAGTTTATATGGAGAAGCAAATTATTCAGAATAGTCAATATGATATTGCAGGAGAACAAAATTGGAGTAAACTTTGAGATTTATTAATAAGCTGCAATAATCAAGACATCGTGGCATTAGTGAAAGGACAGACAATTAGATCAAAAGAAGAGAATAGAAAGCCCTTGAGCCCATAAATAGACCCTCATAGATACAGTCAATTGATCATTGACAAAAGAGCAAATGTATTAATACTATAGAGCAAAGATAATCTTTTCAATGAATGATGCCAGAACAACTGAACATCCATATGCAACAAAAATTAACTCAGTCTGGATCACAGATCTAAATGTAAATGTAAAAATCAAAACTGTAAAAATTCTAGAGATGACATAGAAAACAACCTAAATTATCTTGAGTATAAATATAATGTTTTCAATAGAAGACCTAAGGCATACTCTATGAGAGATATATTTGATAAACTGGACTACATTCAAATTATGTATTTATGTTCTGTGAAATACATTGTCAAGACAATAAAAGGAGAATCCACAAACTGGAACAAAATATTTGCAAAAGATACATTTATAAAAGATTGTTATCTGAAATATACAAAGAATCTTAAAAGTCAGCATTAAGAAAATGAACAACCTGATTGAAAAACAGGTCAGAGACTAAACAGATACCTCATCAAAAAGACAAAGATATAGCAAATAAGCCATTGAAAAAATGCCACACTATATATATTAGCAGAGAAAAGCAAATTCCTACATTCATGAGATACTATGATGCACCCATTAAAATGACAACAATCCAGAACACTGACATCAAATGCTGGCAAGGACGTGGGCAACAGAAACTTGCATTTACTGATGGTGAGCATGCAAAATGGTACAGCCACTTTGGAAGACAGTTTAAAGATTTCTTACAAAACAAAATATACTCTTGTATGCAATAAGGCAATCACATTCCTTGGCATTTACCCAAAGGAGTTGAAAACTTATGTCCCACAAAACCTTGCATAAAAATGTTTATTGCAGCTTTCTTTATAATTGCTAAAACCTGGACATAACCAAGAGCTCTCTCATTAGTTTCATGGGTAAATAAACTGTGGTAGAATCAGAGACCATGAAATATTGTTTGGCACTAAAAAACAACAAAAAAATACAAAAAACAAAGCAAAACAAATGCAGTCAAGCCATAAATAGGCATAGAAGAAACTTAAATGCATATTACTAAGTGTAGAAAACAGTCTGAAATGACTATGTACTGTATGGTTTCAATGATTGACAATCTGGAAAATGTAAAACTATGGACATAGTAAAAAAATTAGTGCTTGCCTGGGGTTGGAGGGAGAGAGGAATGAAAAACAGAGGATTTTTTAGGGCGTGAAATGTTTTTGTATCATACCATACAGTGGATACATGTCAGTATCTATACATCTCTGTTTCATACTATATGGTGAATACATGTCGTTATATATTTGTCTAAACCCACAGATTATGCAACACCAAGGGTGAACAGTATTGTAAACTATGGACATTGGATAATATAATGTATGAATATAGGTTTATCAATTGTAACAAATGAACCACTGATGGACGATGTTGATAATGGGGAAGACTATACCTGTGTGAGGATAGAGGATATATGGGAAATCTCTGTACCTTATCAATTTTGCTGTGAATCACAAACAGCTCTAAAAAATTAAAATCTCAGGAAAGCTGGGATGGCTCAGCAGGTTGAGCACTTGAGTTGTAGCCCTGGGGTATGAGGATCGAATCCCAGCCCCAGCCTGTGCGGACCAATATGCTGACCCCAGTACAGTTCTCATCAGGGTGTGGCCCCGCTCCCAACAGTGGAAGGAAACTATGTGGAAATCTAATGACTTGCAACTATGGAGATTGTTCTGGGCCCTCCACTCTTTCTCTTTCTCTCTCTCTCTCTCTCTCTCTCTCTCTCTCTCTCTCTCTCTCTCTCTCTCTTTCTCTCTCTCTCTCTCTCTCTCTGTCAAAAGCAAAAAAATAGATCTTTAGACATAAAATCTGTTAAGAAAAAAATGATGCATTTTTCCAACTGAGAAGGATATGCATTTCTTTTTGGTCTCAGTTAGTTATACTCATAGTACAAATTGCTTTGTACATAGAAACTTTATAAAATATACCTTGTTTGGCAGAATGGTAAAGAGAATCACTTTCAATTTTATTTTATTTATTTTTTATTATTATTATTTTTAATTTTTTAAATTGTTTTTGACAGAGACAGGGGAAGATAGAGACAGAGGGAGATAGAGACAGAGAGACAGAGAGAAGGGGGAGGACCCAGAGCAGTCTCCATAGCTGTCTTTTATCCGTTTTCTACATGGTTTCATTCCACACAGGTGGGTGGGGGCCGCCCATGGCAGGAACTGGGCTGGGGGCCTCCTGCATGGGATTCATGCCACTTTGAGCCAGTAGCCAATTGGGGGCTCCCTGCATGGGAATCACACCCCAGTTCAGCATATGGGTCTGCATGGGCCAGGGCCGGGATTTGATTCTTGGTCCCTGGGGCTGCAAAGCAAGTGCTTAACCTGCTGAGCCATCCTGTTTTCCCCACTTCCAATTTTAGATACTAAAATTCTTTCTTAATATACAAAGGACTGAATCACACAAGTATTTTTTTTTTTCCTTCCTCAAGTCAAGTGGTACCCGACTGTTTGGAGATCAAATGCAAAGGGGAACACTGGAGTTTCTTCTTTAGTCCTTTTTCTGAACAAGATTTCTATTACTCCTGCCACACTCCTACATGCCCAATCAATCATGAAAACTCCTAACTTCTGACCCTGGTGGAACTCCTTGAAATATTTCTAGACAAAGCTACTCAGTTGCAAATTGGACTGTTCATTGTTTCTGAATAGTTTCTTTGCAACATTTTAACTTCTGTAGCATTAGACATAGAAGGCACACACTTCAAAAAAATTTTTATGTAGTCTCCAATTTATATTCACACAAAAACATCAGCATCACCAGTGGTTAATGACACCCTGCCCTTCATATATTGATTATGTTTCCTGATTTATTTTTTCTCTCTTCACATCCTCTAGCTAAAATCACCTTTACTTACCCCAGGATTATTTTATTCAAGTGACCTTGCTATATAGTTTCTTGCAGGCATGAAGATTTTGTCTCCATGGATAGCTACACACACAAATAAATACACACAAATACATAGAGGCATGCTGATAAATTTTGTCTCCACTTATACAGAAAACGAAAGAGAAAAGATATTTTAATGATATAAAAAAAAGAAATGTATCCACATAATTTATTTTCAAAGTTGCATAATTATTTTCTACAAAATCACAGCATGTTTCAATACACTTCCTCCAATGCTGCACTAATGTTTGAAATCCATCCTTAAAAAAAAAAAAAAATTGGTATTTTGTTTTTAAAACTTTTTTTCTCACTGCAGACTTCACCTCTTTACCATGGGTGAAATGCCTTACCCGGTGTCTTACTGAACTTACATCAGCACACTGATCACCATAAATGGCTTGCATTTGTCTGTGAATTTCAAATGGAGAAACTTCTCCTTCTCTTAAGAATTCAATAACAGCACACTGTTTGAACTGAACATCTGAACACTCTTCCCTTTTGATGTGCACTGGGTGAAAAAGGTAAGCATCTGTGTGTGCAATGTCAACAGTGATGGAGGGGAGATACCATGTGATGACACAGAACTGATTTTATCCAGATATGTCTAATGCAACAAAAAATACCACAGTGGAGGCAAAATTTATCAGCTTATCCTCATATCTGTGTGTACATGAAAAGATAGAACTCTCAAATATTATTTTGTTCCTATAAATAGTCAATATTTTATAAGTGGGAATATTCTTTTCATTAGTAATAAATATTGTGTGAACCCTTTAGACATAAAAAAAAATCTCTCCTTATTGCATTAATTCAATTTGGTCAAATTCGATCATACTGCAGTTAAATACATTATATTAGTTGACTGGATTTAACAGAAGGAGGAATTTTTTTGCATATAAATAAAAATATTCTGAAAAACATCTAGTTTAGATCATGTCTTTAGGTTGTTACTCTTTTCAAGGACAACAGATCGAGCTGGCTTAAACTGTTAGAAACAATTTAGATAGAGAAATCTAAAGTTGACTTGGCAGGATTTACAAATACCACTTTACATCTTTAGTTCCTTCCTTAGTTCTTTATATCACCAGCTCATCACAGCCTCTTAGTAATAACTTAAATGGCACCTGATTAGAAATGTTCTCTCTAGAAATATAACACAAAGTAGCTCTCTTCCATCCCTTGATATTTTGATCACATATTATGTATTCCCTTTGCAGAATTTATTGTGCACGATTGTCCGGGACCATGAGGCCGGCCACGATACCCCTCCTGTTAGTCTTTTTGTCTGTACTCGGTAATTTTCCACTCGCCTCCCCAGGTGCAATTTGTCCAATCATGGGAGTGGCTGACATTCCCTAGAATAAGCTCGGGAACTTTCCACACCCTGTTTGGTTCCTCTTTCCTGTAACTACTGAGAGGCTTTTGTTATCAACTTCCTCATGCCCTGCCTATATATGTTTGACCCCTACCCACAATAAAGAGAGACTTCACTGTCTAGTCTCCATTTCTCGTGTCTCTTGTCCCCTTTCATTCCCACTCCTCCCTCTAGGCTCTGCATTGACTTCCCGCGGGACGGGACACACTATAATAGTTTTATTTACACAATGACCTACCATGACTCTCTTACACTCCAGTGTAAGGTTCCTTCTGTGAGGTGCTTTATTTACCATTCTATCCTCCAAATTTTAAAGAGTATCTACTATATAGTACGTAGTAGATCCTCTATAAATATCTGTTGGGAATAAAAGGGGGGAAAAAGAAAGGGAGGGAGTAAATACTGTTCTTTAATTTTATTCCTCTCCTTGTATTTGTTATGAAATGTGATGGACTGAATGGTGGGTCCCAAAGATTCTGGTTCTAATCCCTGAAGCATAAAAAAAAAAAAAAAAAAATGTGTATGTTATTTTATGTGCTACATTTTTTGCACAATTACCTTGGATTATATATGTGGGCCCTAAATGACATCGAAATGTCCTTATAGAAGAGGCAGAGGAAGATTAGATACCCAAAGAAGGTGATGTAATAACAGAGGCGGGCTATAATACTGTGACCAAGCCACAAAGGCACGCCAGCAGCCGACATAAATTAAAGCCAGGAATGGATTCTTTTCTAGAACCTTCAGAGGAATTGAGGTCTTGTCAACACCTGGGTTTTGGCCCAATGAAACTGATTTTAGACATATGACCTCCAGCATGTGAAGTAATGAATAGCTAAGGTTTTAAATTACCAATCTGTGTTAATTTACTACAACAGCCATAGGAAACTAATACACACAAGATTTCAAACAGAAAATAAAAATAGTAATTTAACATCTATATACCCCTACCCAAATGTAACAAATACTATTTATCTTGTACACTTCAGATCATGTTTTTAAAAATACTTGAAACAATAAGGACATGGTAGTACTCCCTCCAATACCTCCCAGACTCCCCAAGGACTGCCACATCTTGAAATAGGTTTGAATTCTTCTTTTACATATTTCCATCTTACTACACATTTATGCATCTCTAAGCAATATATAACATTATGTTAAACCTTAAGTAAATGTTAACTTTTACATAAATAATACTGTATCATTTATGTTATTCTGTAACATGTTTAGTCAGTAAACATTATGATCCAAATTTTTCCATCTATATGTTTATAGTTCTAGTTTACTCATTTAAAATGTAAAACAATTTTGTATCATATGACCAAGTAGCTACTTATCCATGTTCTTTGATAGGTGTTGATGTGTTTTCTAATTTGTTTTAATTGTAAATAATGTAATTAACACCTCTGAGTAGGTTTTTGTGTTCATTATTTGAGATTTCATCTAGCAAATACTAGGGCTGTCCAGAAAGTATCCAGACACATAATATAAAAAATAGAGGCATTTATACTTAGATTTGTTTTGACCAGGGCTTGTAGTACTAGAAGTGGTTTTGCTGGGCCATTGGGAAAGCATATATTCAGCTCTATTGGCCATTGACAAATTGCTATATAAAATGCTTATCTGAGTATATAATTTACTATGAGTGAGTTCTATTTCCCACAGTATAAATAGCAATTAGTATAATAAATTTATTCTGAATCTGTTAAGTGAAAAATGGTACCTCATAGTTTTAAGAAATATTTGCATTTCCCATTTTGATAGTGGGTCTTTGCAGATGTTTTACAGGCTTTAGATTTTTAAATTATCCCATAAATAATCTTTGACCTTTGTGTATGTGTTAGGAGTGGTGATGGGGAAAGTACTTATATTAATATTTTTAGCAGTTAGTTTTTGAGTAATAATTTTACTTAGTTATAAACTAAGTAAAGTATCTGCTAAGTTTAAAGTATCTGATATCATTTTGCTGCCTATTTGTTTTAAAATTAGGTATTTTTTCATATATAACTCTGTTTATCTTAATGTTGATTAATTTATCTTTCATATGGTTTATGGGGTTCTTTTGTGTGTGGGGTTCTTTTGTGTGTGTTTTTTAAAAGTTATGTTTAGATATGTTTGAAGCATTAAAGCTTTACATATTTACATTTAAGTCTTTAATCCTTGTAGAAGTCATTTTGTGAGTGAAATGAGGTTAAGATTTTGTTTTATTATTTTTACATGGTTAGAAAATGTTTCCAGCACAATTAACTGATTTAATGGAAATCAATTCAATGGCTACTGGGAAAATTTAAAATAGAGACTATTTAAATAATTTTTAAAACTAGAAAAATACATACTGCCCCAAAATGTTTAAGTAAATTTAGATTTTAATCCTCTATCTTCTGAAGCAATACTTAGACATTTCAATAAACAGAATAAATGATAATTTCTTCTATTATTGACACATAATATAAAATATCTTGACAAATAGACAACCATTCTTGAAAACAATAGGAACAGTTACCTTTAAGTCAATATTTAAAAGTGACATGCACTTCTCTTGAATTCTGTAACAATTATAATCCAACCTGTAGGAAAGTTATATGACAGGTTTGTATGGTGATTTCTAAGTGTTAAATCTTCCATGGTAATACCAAGACTTGGTTCACTCAACAGTAATTTCAAGTACAAGTAACACAAACAGAAGGAAAAATAGACTATAATTAGGTAAAATATCAAATAATACCATTTTAGCTATTGACAACTGTTATAAATAATATAAGACTAATTGATGTGATGGAGGGTGAGGAAGATAGCCTTCTTAGATAAGATGATCAGGGAAGAAATTTCAGAGGAAGTTACAACTGACTTGAAACCTGAATGATAGGAAATTGCCTATCATACTAGACATGAGGAAAAAATGCTCTAGGATGAGGAAATAGCATACATAAATAATGCATTTGGATGTGCTTAAGGAAATATAAGAAGACTAGTATGAATAGAACACAGAAAACAATGAAGGTATAAAGTCAAAGAGGTATGTGTATAAGGAATACTAATTTCATGCTAAGTACAGTGTAAAGCCCTTGGGCGGTTTTAAGTGGAGATGTGACTTGATTTAACTTATGTTTTAAAAGACCCTACAAGATAATAATAGATGAGTGAATGTATTACAGAAGCAAAAGTGGCCTGAGAAGAACCAATGAGGCGGTTACTGTAGATTTTATAGTATTTTAGGCAGAAATATTGGAGTCATGGGCTGAGGTTAACTGGAGTAGCAAAATACACACACACACATACACTGGAGATATATACTTCAATATATAAAAATTTGAGATGGGTTTGCATTACATACATATGTATTTGAGATACATGTTGAAGGTAGAACTGAGAGAAATTTGCTCATAAAGGAAAGAGAGATTCAGAAAGAGGGAGAGGAAGAAATCTAGGATGACTTCATGGTTTGGAATGAAAAACAATGTTGTGTGTCATTCGGTAACATGGAAAAATTGGGGGAGGGCATGTTTGGATAGAATTGGGAGTTGGGGTGAGAATTAACTTCTATGTCTGAGATGCTTATTAATTAGATAGTTCAGTGAGGTGACAAAAAGCAAAAGATCAATACAAAAAGCAATCATATTTCTATTCACTAGCCATAAATCATCTGATAATGAATACAAGTTAATTTTCAAACTCAAAAAATAATAATACATTTAGAAAGATACCAAAAGGAAAGCAAGATTTATGCAGTGAATACTACAAAATATCATCAAAAGAAATTTAAAACTTAAATAAATGGAAAGTAACTCTGTATTCAAGAGTTTAATGTGCTTAACATGACAGCATTCTTTAAATTGACCTACAATTTAATGCATTATATCTTATTTAAAATGACTATTTTTAAAGATTTGGAATAGCTGATACTGAAATTCATATTGGAATTCAAGGGAATAATAATAGTCAAAACAGTCTTACAAAATAGGAACAAAGTTGGCAGACTCATATGTTCCAAGTTCAAATTTATTACAAAGCTACAGTAATCCAGATAGTACTTGGTATAAGGATAGACATGTAGATCAATGGGGTAGAATTTAGGGTCCAGTGAATCATCTTAGACATCTATAGTCAATGGATTTTCAAGGAGAATGCCAAGACTGTTCAATAGAAAGAGAATAGTCTCTTCAATAAATGATGCTGCGATAATTGAATATCTACATGCAAAGGAAGGACATTGGACTCCTACTTCATACTAAATAAAAATTTGACTCTAACTGTATCAAATACTTAAATATAATAAATCTGCAAAAATCCTGGAAGAACACGTGGGATAAAGCTTTGTGACCTTAAATTTGACAGTGCTTTCTTTGGTGTGATACCAACACACAAGCAACCAAAGAAAAGTCAGATCAATTGGACACCATAAAAATTAAATAGTTTGTACATCAAGGAACACTGTTCACAGGAGTGAAAGATCATCTACAAAAGGGAGGAAATATTTTCACATCACATATGTTATAAGGATCTAGCATGAGAATATATTACAATTCAACAGTTAAAAGATAACTATATTAGTGTAAGAAAAAATCAGTATAGTCATTTTACTTAATAAAATGGTCAAATAAGCAAACCACACATGAAAAACTGCTCAACACCATTTGCCATTAGGAAAATAAAAACCAAAGCTACAATGTGATACCATTTTACAGTCATTTGAATAGCTACATTTAGAACAATAGACAAAGATGAATGTTAGTGAGCATGTGGAGGGATTGAATTGCTCATACACTGCTGTTGGTAATACAGGATGAGATGTAGCAGTTGCACACACACACACACACACACAGTTGAATGCAAATGTTCAGAGTAACATTACTGATACAACCAAAAAGTGAAAGCAATCCAAATGTCCATCAGCTGATGACTGGATACTATATTTAAGAGTATAATGCTGTATTCCACACAATGGGATATTATCCATCATTTAAAAAAAAAAAAGATACATGCTACAATATGAACTTTGAAAAAATTACCTAAGTAACAGTCACAAAAGATGAAATATTATATGATCCCCTGTATACATAATATCCAGAATAGATAAATCTTTACATAGAGGAAAAGTAGATAAATGGTTTCCAGAAGCTGAGGGGAGAGGGATTTAGAAGTGACTGGTAATTGGTACTTCATATCTTGGGGGGAATAAAAATATTTTAAAATTAGACAGTTATGATGGTTGCACACTCTGAATATTTTTTAAAAATTGAATTGTATACTTTAAATGAGTGATGTGTATAGTATGTGAATTATCACAATAAAGCTGTTAAAAAAAAACAAACCTGAAAATAAAACCTGTAGTACAAATATTCTCTAGAAAAATTGTTTATATCTTTTAGAAATATAACTGTATGAAACCTTTATACATCTTTTAAAAAAAGACCTATTGTTTTAAAGGTGAGAGAGAGAGAAACAGAGATAGAGAGACAGAGAAAGAAAGAAAGAGGAAGGGCCTAGAGCAGTCTCTAGAGTTGTACATCATTAGTTGTGACATAGTTTCATTCCACACAGGTGGGTGTGGGGCCATGTGGGGTGGGAACCGAAGTGGGGCCTCCTGCATGGGAGGCAAGAACCTTCACTGCAGAGCTTGGTGGTTACCAGTTATGCCACAGTTCAGCATGTGGGTTTGCATGAGCTGGGGCCAGGATTTGATCCCCGGACCTCATGGTTGCAAAGCAAGCACTCAGCCTGTTGAGCTATACTAGCATCCCCAATATACATTTTTATATAATGATTCAGATAAATGATCACAGAAATAGTTTTTGCACTATCATTTTTAGTGTTTGTAGTTTTTAGATGCTTCTTTTTATGAAAATTTATTCCAAATGTTAAAATAAATGTCATGAAAAGAAGGTGAAATAAAAACAAAAAAACAAAAAAGTAATCTTTACTTTTTTACTGCTTTTCCTGTGGTCAAATTCATTAATAGGCTTGCTTCATACATTTTTTTACAGAAAGCCTTTGTTCTGAATAATAGGTGACATACAATTACACTTAATACCTAAAGACCCATATAGCTTAGTGTTAAGAACACAGTTTTGAAGTTAGACAGTTTGGGATAATGTACTGTTCAGTAGTTACTAGTTTAATGACCACTGCAAAAGTCTTTATCTTTGTAAGCCTTGTTTTCCTCACCTGTAAATAATAATAATAATATAATTTTTTTCCTTTTTTGGGGAAGGATAATATAAACTGTCACAGTAATTAAGCCATAATGTAAAATCATTACCCGTATTTTCCGGCGTATAAAACGACCGGGCGTATAAGACGACCCCCTAATTTTACAGTAAAAACATAGGTTTAGGCCTATATTCGCTGTATAAGACTACCCCCCACTTCCGAGGCTGTAGTCTTATACAGCGAATATAGGCCTAAACCTATGTTTTAACTGTAAAATGAGGGGGTCTTCTTATACGCCCGGTCGTCTTATACGCCGGAAAATACGGTAATGATTTATAGAAAGAAAAGCACTGTCTCTATTATTATTTGAAAGCTTTTTATCAAGACTGCCATACTAATATCCATATTATTTCCACCATTGTCAACATTAAGGCCATTTCTCTAACTTTTCCAGAATAATTATTAATTTTATATTATTCAAGCTATGATATAAATGGGCTCACATTTAGATATATTGTCACTACCTTTCTTAGTAGAGACAGGACATTTTCTGGCTACTTCTTTTTTGTGAGACGTCAAGATGTGAAGTAGGCAAACAGGCATCTACCTGCATGAAATGACTACAAATGGAAATTGGTAACATCTACTGAGTGTCTTCTTAGTGTTAGGCCTCTGTCAAGCCCTCTGCAGTTTTCTTCTAATCTCCAAAACAACCCTTAAATTTAGTATTATCTTTTCCACTTTACAAACGAGAAATTGGAGTTCCATAACGGTAAGCAACTTTTCAAATTTACAAGGCAAGTTCATGCTGTACCCCAAGATGAAAATTAGATTTGCCTAGCTTTGCACATTTCTCTTACCATATTTACCATTTACCCAAATGTATCTTTTTTACAGTTCTGTCTCTTTGTACTTTTTGTTTTTTTGTTTGATGTTTTTTTGTTTTTAATCCTTCCCTTGGGCCTGAAATCTCAAACATCAAATTTACTCCTTTGAAAAAGCTATTAAAGCAGAAAATTTGGCTTGAGAAAAATAAAATTAAGTGCATACTTTAAAGAAATATTATAGCATTTTTTTTTATTCTCAAGAAAAGGGATAGTAATTGCTTTGTAAAGAGGTTTTCTTTATATAAAGTAAAAAGTTTTAAATTTACCCTACTATTCTCTTTGTTGCTATAGCTACTTATATTGTTTAATTAGAGTGCAAGACTCTTTCAAAAAGGATACCCTTTTGTTATTAAAATGTAACCATATATTTCTACCAAAATAAATGTACTCTAAATAATCAATGTAAAACCATCAAAGGTAGATAGTAATCTAGTTCTCCTGTAAAAGAGTTTCTGTGTACTGGAGTTAGAAAATTTAAATATATGAACCATACTTTGGAGTGAATTTAAAATCATATTGCCATTATGGATGTGTAGGGCATTTGAATGAGGTATATAATAGGTATCAAATAATTATAATTATGAACTTCTTTTGGGGAAAAAAAATATAAAGTAAAATTATCACCATTCAGCTTTTAAGATACAGCCAGCTTTTGAAAGGTGTAACACCTTTGACAATAAAAACACTTTTAAGTTTCTCAAAATAGTCAGGATATAAAGCTAATAATGAAGACAATGCTGAAAATAAAATGCTTACTTAAACACATCCAAATTTGAAGTGCTAAATCCAGAGAGTGGTGGATTTGTGCTTGCTAGATTTTGATTTTTCAACCTTATTCCTGAAAACTATAAACAAAGAAGTTGAATTTCCAATTGACGTCATTCACCTACACAAAAATGTGAGTTTTTCCTCCTCTTTTTCTATTAGCTAGTAGCAAAGAGAACTTCCTAAAAAATAAAATACTTATCTAGATTATAATAGATAATTAAAAAAAATTTGGAGTATTATATAAATTCTTCATATAGAAATTATTATCAGAACCAATACAATTGGAGCACCTACTGCTTGTTTTATTATGTACTAATGTGTGTTTATAAGGAAGTTTTGAGAATGAGTAATACTTAAAATAATGTCATACATATTCATAAAGTAATATTAAAGAATTATTTTTATGGTATCATTATTTAACATTTATATGGCAAGGCTTAATGTCCTCCTGATAAATAATCTGGAAATTGTAGGCTCTGAAGAATAAATTAACTCATTTAAAAAGAAAAATTGAAAAATAATACAGAATACTAAATATCTAGGTATGTTGTTGAATATATTGTATTCATACTAAGAGGGTGAAATGCAATTCTGTGTATTCATTCCTTTCTGGTTTTCATCCTTCTTAAGCATTGATGAATGTGTCAGAATATATATGAATGTTGAAAAAAATATATGTATATTAATTTCAATTAAATAGCAAATTCAATTTTTGAAAAATTAAAAAGATTTTGAATTACTAGCTCTCCCTATACCTTCCATAATAAGTTGACATTCAAAACAGACATCGTATTTGCTTGATCAAAATTTCTCTTAATATAGGTAGGTTGAGTAAACAAACTTTGCCATTAAAAACCAATGGAGAAATCATAAGAGTATATTTTGAGTGTAGTGAATATTTGCAATATTTTAGTTGTTGGAAAAATTTTTCTCTAAATGACTCCAGAATTAGCATAATTGAGATATGTGATATACGTGACATAAAGAGTCATTGGTATACCCTTAGTAACTTCCAATTTGCTGAATATCCTACTTATTTTATATAATAGAATATATAATACATACTTGCTATATAATTCTATACAATACACACTTATTCTAATAGGTTAATATATTTAAGTCTTTAAGTGTATCATTGATTTATTAAATTAAAACAATGAACAGCTGCTATCTTTCTAAGTCACTTCCTCTCCTATCCCCATTCCAACTATGCAGAGCTTCCAGCTTTATTCCTACCAGCTTTTGCTGTCCCTTTAACACACCTTACTTCCTAGCCATTTTCTCCTAGCCAGCTTAAATTTTGGGGTCCTTATTAAAATCACCCCCTTTTTCATTACCATTCAGTATCCTTATTTGGTAAAACCTCAAAGATAGTCAAATACAAGTGTTTACTTATGTGTCTATCCAACAGCCAAACACAGCTAAAGGGTAATAGGTAAGTGATTAAAGTCTTAATCACTTTAAATTCTTGATCCCCGATCTTGAACTCTTCATGCCAGTCAATAAGCAAACAGTTACACAAGTTCAATCGTTCTTCCTGGTAACCACTTTATATCTTCTTCTTTCTCCTTAACCATGTATTCTAATATTTTCCTCCACCTCCACTCTTGGTGACAATTCTACTAAATATTTGATTGAGGACACAGGGGCAAAATCAAAAGAGGATTTCCAAGTACTCTGACAACCACATCTACCTATCTCTCTCTGGGACCATAATACTGTGCCCTATAGTCATTTACTACGGGTTAAGTACAAGCCTGCCAGATCACAATCTTCCTTTTCCATAAAAAGTCTGTTTTTCTTGTTTGTTTTTTAATTTTCATTTGTCTTTGTTTTTTTCACTCTCCCCCCCCACCCCCCCTTCCCTATCCATAACCACAATTTTGGAAGAGAGGCAAGGAAAGCAAGAATAAGAAATTTCTTGTCTTGTAATATTGTACTAATATTATACTATTATACTATACATTAGTATAGTATAGTATAGTATAGTATAGTATAGTATAGTATAGTATAGTATAGTATAGTATAGTATAGTATAGTATTAGTTTAGTCCTGATATTATAAACTGTCTTCTAACTCTCTAAACCTTGTAGATATTTAAAGCTCCTTTCCTGGACAATTTTCAAGATTCTTCAAAAGTCCCCTGCTGGGCTTTACTAACCCAAGATTCCTTGATATATCTGATACTTCTTCTTCAACTAGATACTTTTATTTCAGTTCCACAGTCAGACATTAGCTGCAGAGTTCCCTCACTCTCCCAGGCAATTTCTTTAATAGGACATAAAAGGCCATATGTCCGATGGATGTCCCTTTTACTTTGCCTACCTCCGGTCTATAAGAAATGGTCATACACTTTCTGTCATCAGTGGGGGTGTTTAACACTATTGCAGCTGTCTAGTTTCTTCCTTTTGCTGTGCCACAGTCACTTTGCCTAGATTCGGTGTATCAGTCCTGGGATCCTCCAATGGAAAAGAATGTATATCAGCATCAGGAACACTTCAGGTGACATGAACTCACCTTCTCTCACATTTGTACTCACAGTGTCGTGTTTTCCTCTGGTTGTTACTGTTGTGTCACAAATTATTTTCAAATTAGTAGTATAAAAACTAATTTTGTTGTACTCACAGATTCTGTTGGTCAGAAATTCAGACAAAACTCAGGGGAACAGCTTTTCTTGCTTCATGATATCTGGGGCTTGCCCTGGGAGGTGACTTGATCATTATGGTATGGAATCATCTGGAAGTGTTTTCAGAAACATGTGTAGCGGTTGATACTTACTGTCAACTGGGACCTCAACTGAAGCTTTTGGATAGACCCCTAATTTGGCCTCTTCTGGTGGCCTCAGGCTGTGATTTTATACATTGTGGTTTAGGTTCCAAAATGAGTACCCAGGTGAAAAGGTAGAAACTTTATTATCTGTAATGGCATAGCCTCAGAAAAGATTCAGGGGGAAGCCGGGATGGCTCAGTGGGTTAAGCGCTCACTTTGCAGCGCCGGGGACTGAGGATCGAATCCCAGCCCCGGCCCATGTGGAACCATATGCTGAACTGGGAGCTCCTCCAGTTCAGTTCTCTCTCTCTCTCTCTCTCTCTCTCTCTCTCTCTCTCTCTGTCAAAAATAAATAAATAAATAAAAATATATTTAAAAAAAAAAAAAAGAAAAGATTCAGCATCACTTTTGATACTTTCTATTGGTTACACATCACAGTACAATTCAGATTCAAGGAGAAAGAATAAAATTTTACCTCTAAATGGGGAGTGTCAATGTTCTAAAAAGGCATTTGGAAAGAGATAGTGTGACCAGTTCTGAAAATGCCCTATACTGCATTTTCTGTTCAGGTAATTTAACTAGTTAAATATTTTCTTCAAAAATACACCTCCAAACTTTTTATTTATTTATTTATTTATTTATTTATTTATTTATTTATTTATTTAATTTATTTTTTTTTACAAATTTGATCTGAGAGGTCCAAGTGTCATGAAATATGCTATTATGCATTTTCTTAGTAAATTATGCATTTCGAAGTATGAGTAACTTGTTAGTTTGGTATGTCATGTCTTGTTATAGAAAAGGAAAAGCACAGAAGCTCTTCCTCTGTCTTTAGTTAACTGGCATCACTAACTGGCACCAACTTCTAAACATGGGAGAAAAGATACCTCCGGAAGATACTTAAAATGGAACAGTCATTTCCAGAATAGGAAATCTTTCTTCTTGCAGTTTTTAAACAGTTGAGAAATAACTTGGTCCTTTGAACTGCGACTTCTAAGTTTTGGTCCTAAGGACCTTATAACCATAACAAAAAAAGTTATAAAATAGAAAAGTAAGAGCTATAATTTAGTGATTTAAGAAGTTAAATAACTTTTACTTTGGTAAAATATACAGATTATAGCTACTGCATGATATTGTTTTCCAATGATCTAAAGTATTATGAAATCAAACAACCTGCATTTTCTATATGATCATTTAAGAGATGACCTTTGTTATTTAAAATAGTTTGCATTTGTACAGATATTTATCTTGTCAAAAGTGTTCTTTTTAATTATGTATTTAGTCTCTACCACACTTATTCATTATGACTAGATAGTATAAGAAGTGTGTGTGTGTGTTTGTGCATGTACAGCATCCTATGAGAGTTGGGATCCAGAAGACCACAGAAAGTTAACAAAATACTCAACTCCCACTTACACAAGGCTAGCAAATGAAAGAGTCTGGTAGTTGCAAAAGCTCTACTTCTAGACTATAACACTGTTTCTTACCTATAGTAGTATTTACAACGGACACAATAAATTTTGGAAAACATAGGAATATGATACATTTAAGAGGTTATACTTTTAAAGGCCAAAAGGCAAAACCACCCTATGGGAAGCAGATATTCTGATTTTTCCTGTCTTTTTTCTTTTTTTTTTTACTGTTAAATTTATTAGGGTTACATTGGTTAGTAAACATTACATAGGTTCCAGGTATAAGACTCTATCATACTTTGTCTATGTGTTACAATATGTGTTATTAGAGTATATATGAAGATGAAAACAAGGCTTCAGAAATATAACTTGCTCTAGAGGAGGGGCACACCATGTCTTCTGTACTGTAAGGTTTTGCAACTACTATGAGCAGTATAGACGTGTCATTCCCACTGAGGAAAGATAAGCTGACTTCAGCCATAGGAAGCAGTCTAAGACCTGAACTTGGAGAAGCAACTGTTGGACATTTTGAAAAGTGTTACTGGATCTGAGAGTAACCATAAATAAAAGTAGGTAAATCTCATCTGTGTTGGCAAGTCAATTGAACATCTCTGATCTTTTTAAAAGTTTTGTTTTTATTAGCTATTAATGATGAGATTCTAGGGAAAGGTCATTTCTCAAACTAGGAATAAAGTACTGTCAGGAAATGAAATAGAGGCTTTAGGAAAGGTGGGCCAGGCAGTGCTAAAATTGATCTGAAGTGAAGTGATCAATAACCGAAGAAAGCAATTTTCTCAATGAAATTGAGGAGAAAAAATGCATAATGTATTTGGGAAAGAGTAAGTAGTTCAACTTGGTTAGATCATATTATGTGAAACAGAAAAGTAAAAGATGGGATTCATAATGTAGGATAAGATTCAATTGATAAGAAATATAAATTTACATTTTTCCAATAACTACAAGAAAGACATTAAACTTTTTTTTAAGACTCTAAATTTTATTAGGCAAAGAAGTGATATGCTTAGGGATCTTCTTTAGAAAGATTAAATTATGTAAGAAAATTTATAATGTAAGAAAATGTATTTATTTATTTAATTTTTTTTATTTTTTTATTGTTTTTGACAGAGAGAGGGGGAGAGAGAGAGAGAGAGAGAGAGACAGAGAGACAGAGAGAGAACTGAATTGGGTGAACTCCCCAGTTTAGCACATGGGTCCGCAAGGGCCGGGGCCGGGATTCGATCCTCGGTCCCCAGCGCTGCAAAGTGAGCGCTTAACCCACTGAGCCATCCCGGCTTCCCCAGAAAATTTATTATGTAAGAAAATTCCATGAAGAATTTCATGGAACAGGAGAGGGGATATCAGAGAGGTGGGAATACTTGTGCATACAATTTCACTGTTTTAGTTATTGTTAGTATATGTGACAAATTTCAGCCTACTTGTATTTGTGTTCTTTCAGATGTCACCAAAGAAACGTGTCAAATGTGAAGAAAACCCAAGTATGGATACAATTAAATTTCATGCCATCATTAAGTTCCTCTCAAAACAAGGGAAAATACTTTTAACCATTTTGAAAGAAATATTAGTGGTTTACAGGGACTGTTGCCCTGGGAAATCCATCGTTTATAAGGGTCATAGCTTTTTCAAGAAAGGCTGAGGGTTGATTGAAGATGACCTCTGTCCAGGATGCCCTGTTGAGGCTACTTCCTTGGACATTGTCCAAAAAGTTGAAAAATTTCTAGTGGAAGAGGCTAAATTGAATTAAAAAAACAGCTTGCAATAAAAGTTGGAGTATTACCTACAACCATTTTGAATATTTTCCGTTAGCATCTAAGAATGTCTAAAGTCAGTGCAAAATAGGTACCAAGAACACTTATGCCACTTCAAAACAATAGAGTGTTGAGTGTTCATGACACTTTTTGGACCTCTGCAGAGAAAACAGAGATGAAGTTTTAAACTGGATTGTCATTGAAGATGAAACTTGGGTTCATCATAATGAGCCCGAGTCAAAGCAGGAGTCCATGAACTTGCATGAAAAGGGCACGCCATCCCCTAAGAATTTCAAGGTTGTCACAGTCAGTTGGAGAAATCACAGCTACTGTTTTTTGGGGGATATTGAGGGTATCCTGCTGATCAGTTACCAGGATAAGGGTGTCACAATAACAGGAGAGTACTATTCCAGTCTTCTGAAATAGTTCAAAGAATCTGTGAAGGAGAAAAGAGAAAAATGGACCAAAGAAGTGCTACTTTTGCATAACAATGCTCCCATGCATAAGAGCAATGTTGTTTTGGCTACTCTTCACAACTGTGATTTCCAAATGTTAAACGACCCTCCCTACATTCCAAACCTGGCTCCTTCTAATTATTATTTGCTATGAAATATGAAAAAACAGCTTTGGGTGAAAAAAATTTACGGACAACAAAGAAGTTAAAGCTACAATTTCAGCATATTTTCAAGGCAAAAACAAAATGTTTTTCCCACCAAGTGTATAAATAAACTTATTGAAAGATATATAAAGTACATTAGAGTTAAGGGTGTATACTGAAAGAGAGAAATAATACATTTTTTTAAACCGTTCTTTCCTTTTGTTCTGCAAATTTCTTGACCACCCTCAGCATAGGAGAGCCCAGAAGCAAAAGTGCTAGTAGAAAACATATGTTAATCATTTAGTAAATCCAACATATGTCGACAAAGGCTAAGGACACAAAGAGTAGAGAACAGAGTTGGATGGAGCTATTGCAGAGGTTCAGTCAAGGCTGGATATTTGGAATCATTTAGAAAACAAACAAAAAGACACTGAAATAATTCTAACATTTTAAGTCCAAGTAAATTAAGAACTGGCAATTCCCAAGCAGAAACAGAAAATGGAGAAAAAAGATTCTGGGGAAAATTTGGAGGAATAAGAAATTGTGCTTAGTCTTTTGTACATTTGATTTTGAGTTTCCAGCAGAAAAATTAGAGTCTATTTTTTTTTCTTTTGTACATGTAGTTTTAAACTTATCTTCTTTGTTTATGTTCAGCATTTTTCTGGCAATAAAATGCAAAAATTTGATTAATACCACCAGTAATGATTCTAAACTGCTTGGAGAATGCAATCACAAAAGGAAAGTAGGCAATTGACACTCAATATTAATTCCCATTAAGTATTGAAAAATATGAAACGAATGAGTTACATAATTTTATTATACCAGATATTTATGTCTGTGTTCACAGCACTATTAATCTAAATTAGGCAATATTCCACTGTGGAAAAACAGGACTCTATAATATACAACAGTTCTTAAGGAAATTTAAGTGTTAGGGGATTCAGACTGAAGGGTAGTTTTTAATACACACTTAAATAAGGGCAATTTTACATACAAAGATTTCTGATGCATTTATCCTTTCATTGTTAAAGAAAGAGTCCTGTTTTATAGTTTTAAATTTCTATCTATATGCTGTTTACTTCCATATTGCATGTATGGCCTAGACCTCTCACCTGCAATTCCTACACACACAGCCAATTGTTTTCTTGAAATGTGCCCTTTGGTATCTAAAGTTAGTGTCTGTATTAGTCATCTGAACTTGAACTTTTGAAAATAAAAGTGGTGCTAGAAATAAGAATAAAATACATACAACATTGAAAGGACTCCTTTACAAAATTATTTAATACTGTTAAATGTTCATTTTATTTATGTTTAATTATAAGTAAGTCTTCAAAGGCTCAAATATTTCCACATGAGGAGCAAAGAAAGTATTGTTTATTTGAAGATATTTTTATGTTTGAAACCTGCTCTGATCAAAAAAAGAAAGAAAAAAGAAAAAAGAAACAAACAAAAAGCAATTGAACAGCAGTCATTATGCAAAATGCAGCATGTATATGCATATGCATCCAATTTCATTTTTTTTTAATTTAGTAACTTAAAAATTTTTATTTTGTAATATTTTGGCAACAAGGTTTGTCTTCTAACATGGTTTTACCTTTTAAATGTTGAACAATTTGTAGTTGCACTTATAATAAATAATTGCAATTTTGTCAGGCATTTCACATGTCCTATAAATGTTCAAAATTTTACTTTGGTTTCATGAATTTGAATTTTAAAAATATAGTCATTATTGGCTTTTTTTTGTGTGTGAAGCTTTTAACAGCTTTTGATATAAAAGTAGCATCATATAACCATGAAGTACTTCTATTAATGGCGCCATTACTTCACTTTTCATATGTGCACAAGAAAACTCAAAATCAAAAATGAGCAAAATTACCTTTAGAAGGAAAATTTCATCTAAATGTAAACTTTTTCTTTAAATAAAAGTCAACTTTGGAAAGAGATTAAACGTTCCTTTTGCAGTTGCATATATTAAATCGTCATTGAGTGAAATTTTTTCAAAGTAATTGTAAATTTTAAAACTAGATTTTTGCCTTCTTGTTTACTTGTAGTCACTGGAATCACATTGCCCCACCGTCTTACTCATAACAAAATAGCATGAACTGGATGGCTTAAAAAACCAAAATGTATTTCTCAATTCTGGATCCAGGGACCTCACTATTATGACTTGTGAATCAAAAAAAAAAAAAAAAAAAAGGCCTTTATAGGTATAATTAAAGATCTCAGGATGAGATCATTCTGGATTTGGGTAGGCCCTAAATCTAATAGGTGTTCTGATAAGAGAGAAGGGGAAAGACCATTGTGAAGAAGGATATGCAAAGATGGAGGCAAATTAGAGTGATATAGCTACAAGCCAAGGAATGTCAAAAATAACTGTTAGCCTCCAGAAGCTAGAAGAAAGGCATAGAATAAAGGATCCCTCAGAACTTCCAGAAGGAATCAGCCACCATTCCTGGCCTCCAGAACACTGAATTAAATTGGTTGGCTTTAAGCCCCCAGTTTTGGTAATTTGTTGTGGTAGCCACATTAAACTAATATCCTACTAATATGCATATTTTGTTAAAATATGAAATACCAGGGGACATGCTGCATTGTACAGGAGGTGCATTGTACAGGAGGTAGGCAATATGTGTAAACTAGGACTAAACCAGGCAACCTATTTAAAGCATTGCTGGAATTTACTATGTTCAATTGAACTCCAACATTAATCTTCCTAGACGCTGATTCTTAATCTTCCCCTCAGCTAGTAACTCCACATGAAATATTAGAAATCAGACTAAAAATTAGCAGCCAGATTGTTGGTGATCATGTATGCTATAGCAAAGATTTTTAATTTATCTTTTAGTTCAATTGTTTTCAAAATTATTTCATTGCTTGCAGTGAACCACATTATTGAAACTAAATCTTACAAAAAAAAATTGTACAAGAGAAAGTTAAGCTGCTCAGTAGAAAGAAAAATGTGGGTCCCAGAATCTTGCCCTCTCTGTTGCATTTTCTTTTCATAACATCTGAAGGTCATGCTATTCGCCTACAGATTCCTAACAGCACAGCTTGAAAAGCACTGCTTTAAGCAATCAAAACACCTCTGAAGTTACCTGATGAGATTTGCATTTGAGTAGATAACTGGAACAACAGAATGAAGGATAAATCAGACTTGCAAAACTAAAGGCAGAAAGGTCAGCAGGAAGAACATCACAATAATTCAGAAAAGCTACAATAAGGTCCTGAGTCAAAAAAATAACAGTAGGGAACATAGTCAATAAATTAGAAACAATGTCACTAAAACTATGAATTGATTCAATATGTAGAATGGGGGGAAAAAAGGTGGGGAGAATTCTATGTATCTAAGTAGAATTCCTGGGTGAAAAAATAATGTCATTTGCTAATATAGGGACTATACAAGGGAGCAGATCTGAAGAGCAATGAGTTCAGCATACAGTATATGTAGGACACTAAGGTGAACGTGTCTAGTTTCTTAGAGAAAAGCATCATGCTGAGATTGAGGTATGGGTAATACCTTATTCAGCATTCACTCAGTCAAAAACAGTCATTGCATTCATTGTTTCTGTATTCCAGATGCTTTGCAAGTTCAGAAGCATACAATGGAACAAAACCAGTCAATGCTCTTATGTATAGTGAAAGGAAATGATAGCCCCAAATTGAAAGGGTAAAAGGGAGAGGTCCTTGTTCTATGTGTCACTGAGAAAGGGAGAAGAACCAGGAAAGAGCTTTACCAAATCATCAATGTATTTATTGCCTCTCAACTCCAAATTCACATTTTTGCCTGCTTTGTGAAAATGAGTCTTGGTCCTTCAGAAAAAAAAAAAAAAATTTTTTTTTTTTTTTCATTGCTAGCTGCTATGCTGTTAAGTTTTATCAGTCAAGGGTGATGCAGGGGGCAAATGGCTTTGCCTCCAGGTTTGGGTGTGTTCCCAAGGCAACCTCCTGCAGCCCCAGAAGCTTCTGCCGCGTGCATTTCCTGTAGTGAATGTGGTTTCTCCAGTGCCTGAATCCAGTTCGCAGTAGCCAGCATCACCCAATGCCAGCACCTTCTGCCAGCACCCCCATCAGACACTTTTATAGTGAATACATCTGATGAGGCACCCCTCCCCCCCATGAAAAGCTTTTCCTGGGATCCTCTAGAACAGATATCTGCAAGCTGATAAGCACCACAGCGATTTTTCTGCCATTCACTGAGTCAGAGTTATGCCCTCTACAAGAAGTTCTGAATCTCATTTCTGCGATGAAGGAAGCTCTTCCCTGGGACTGTATCTCAGTCCTAGGGCAGTGGCTATTATATATCTGTTATTGTATTGCATGTATGTTATTATATTACACATCTGCTATTCCTATGTACCTTTTAAAGTGTTCTTTGCTGCTTACTTACCAATCCTTCATTACTTAATTTTTCTATTGCAGTCAATAATTCTTTATATTATACATTCTATGTTCAAAATATAGTATGGTTCCTTTCTGTATTTGACTCAGGCTCATTTAGGTGTCAAAGAAGGATGACTAATAGACATATAAACAAGAAAAAATAGTTTTTCCGATTACAATATAATGGAGAAGTTAGAAAACAACAAAACAGAATTTTTATTTTAAATCATGCTTGGTCAAAAGTGACTTATGGGCGCTATCATGACTCCCATTCACATGTCTATTAAGATAATATACATGTTTTAAAAGCCTAGCACCAAGATTGACCAAAAATGAAACAAAACCAATGCCAAGCACTTGAGTGAGTCTACACTCAATGTAAGAGAGAGATCGAGGGGAAAGCCGGGACGGCTCAGCGGGTTGAGCGCTCGCTTTGAGGCCATGAGGACCGAGGATCGAATCCCGGCTCCGGCCCAGGCAGGACCCACGTGCTGAACTGGGGAGTTCCCACAGTTCGGTTCTCTAACTGTCTCTGTCTCTGTCTCTCTCTCTATCTGTCAAAAAGTAAAATAGAAATAAATATGCACTGA